>KK117828.1:478446-547990 GCA_000611955.2 Stegodyphus mimosarum
ATACAACGTTTAATTTTAAAAAATTAATTTTTACATAGTTTATATGATACTTTTTTCCCTTAATG
Source organism: Stegodyphus mimosarum (assembly GCA_000611955.2). Lineage (NCBI taxonomy): Eukaryota > Metazoa > Arthropoda > Arachnida > Araneae > Eresidae > Stegodyphus > Stegodyphus mimosarum. The sequence continues at coordinate 478,512 of KK117828.1, forward strand.
TTAATTAAATTTATAAGATCAAAGATAACTTTGTTCTTAAAATATTGAGAAAAATATAAAGAACTAAATATTTTGGAGTCGGTGACCCTGAAAGTTTTAACGTACTCGATTAAATGGAAGTGAATACCTTATGCATTCTGGTTCCTGTGTCATAAAGAGGAAAGTCTGTGTGTTTGATTGTACTTTCCAATAACTCAGTCACTACTAAACTAGCGTCACCAAACTTTCTACAATTCTTTTCTGGATCCTGGAAAAGGACGATGTTCCACTTTTTTTTCAAAAATAAGTAGCTAAAGTCAGAGATATTAATTAAAAACTCGGAAAAGCGATAATTTTCGTCCTCATTTTTCCAAGTGGCAACAGTCTCGCAAACTGGGGATGAAAATCTGCTTTATTTCGAAAGTTGTTGCCACTGCTCACTTTCAAATTAAGTTTCTTAATACATAATTTTGGAATAAAAATAACGTTGCCAAATATTAACAACTAAGTAGGAAGCAGTTACTAAATAAATCTAATAATTAAAGGCAAAACAACAGCTAAAAGGGGAAAAGAAATGAATGACAAAAGGAATCCTGTTCGTCCCCCGCCCGATTAATTTTCAGGTAAGTCACTCATTCTTGCAGACAAAACGGTATACAGTTGAAAAACGCTGTCACTTAATTCCTTTTTATAACTTTAAAATTACGGGTTATGTATCTGTTAGCTGATACTGAAGATGAACAAAATACTCTCATCTACCTTTTGACAGAACTTTAAAAATCACGCACACGAGAATTTAAACGGATTTGCGTATTGAAAAAGCTATTTCATTCGTTCAAAAATTTTTAATGCGCATGTACAAATAAACTAAAACGGTGAATTTCATTATATGTAATACCTAGATAACTGAAAAGAAAAGACATAAGACTTAGATGCTTATCATATTTCAACGACAATATCCATTTTGACCGCTCTCGAATTCGTTTGAACGAAGTTTTTGCGTGACATCTGTGTAGAGACAGAATAAAGGACAGAATTGTAAATTGGATTCCGAAGAGTTTTTTTCGTGACATCTATACGTACGTATGTATTTCACATAACTCAAAAATGAGGAGCCGTAGAACGTTGAAATGTTGTATTTGGGGTTGCTGTTCTGTTTTGAGATTTTTATGCCTTTCGTTAATCAGTATGCAGTAGCTGTAGAATTATCAGCAATTTAAAAGTATAAGTGGAGCTAAACCTAACGAGGTGGAATTTGTTTACATGTAAAACTCTTAGTAGTATAGTGAATTAAGTCAGTATGTGCACCAACGTCAGTATCTTCTTGCCGAGTGGGACCAAAATTTTGTGCACGGAAAAATCTGTCTTTTTGCCCGATGTCCAATTGCTTGTTTTTGCGTAGGAACTCTAATTTTAATTCTAAAATTTGTTTTTTTTCTTAACCGTTTTTAATTGTATTTGGTGTTTTATGTTTTTCTGTATTTTACAATTTTTGATGAAGATGTTTTCAGTTTTTATGTGTGAAGCTTTGCCACGAAGTGAGATCTGAATTGAAAAATATTGTAGAAATTGAAGGAAATAAGTTTAAATGAAATGCAGCAAAAAATCTGCATTATTTAATTGGCTGTACAAGGAAGCCATGGTGTCTACATGAGATTTTTTTTTAAAACATTTAAAAAATATATTACACAAAATTCGTTTTTTCTTAATTGAATTAATAAATATTCCGAAGACTTTTACATAAAGAAAATGGAATGTTCCGAAAGATAACATAAAATAACCATAATCTATGTATACATGAATAAAAAATTGGACAGAAAAAACAACTATGGTAAATGTTTGTAATACTCTTGTAAACAGTTCTCAGTTTCAAAAATACGTTAAGTCTGAAAATGGCGTCTGCAGTGGAAGAAAAGGAAGCGTTTGTTATGATTTTCTTGTAACTCTTTGGAACGGTTTCAGACCTGAATTTTAACTAAGTCCTTCAGCAGTATTTTAAACTGTAATAACAACTGAAGCAGTTCTAAGAACTGGTGGCAGATGCTTCAGTTCAACAAACCTGTAGCATCCTTCATTAAAGAGAACAGCGACGATTAGCATTTTGGAGAACAAGCTGACGTAATACGAGAAACGTTCGTGTGGATCAGGAAACCCATGACATGAGATTTCTTGGCATTCGCGGCACATACAATAAAGTAAATGACGTAGATAAGATAAATAAAATGTTTAACACAGCACATTTAATAATAAAATTTACATAATATAATATTAATATAAATAATAATAATGTACTAATATAAACAATAATAATGTACGTAATATAAAATTTAATTTACTGTACATTTAATTAATGAAATGTACATAATATAATATTAATAATTAAATATAATATACTGCACATTTAATAATAAAGTGTGCAATACATTTATAAGGAAAATATACAGTTCAGTACAGTACACTACAGTAAATAAAATGTGCATAAGTATTGGTACAGTAAGTAAGATGTGCATCAGGAAAGTTATACAAGATAACTGTGATTAATCGTGTAGATAAAAGTAATTTTTTTCTTTTCTACAGTGTATAAAAAACTATTTTTTATTGTACGAAAACTGAAACATGCGTATAAGCGCAGTCTTCGGTTTTTTTGCCGTCAAAATAGGAGATCTTTTGAAAAAAATTAATTTGTTCTTAGAAAATGAGACATTTTATGTTTCAGGGAGATGGAGTAAACTACCATGATTGGAAATAAGGAAATAAGAAAGTTATAAAAGCATAAATAACAATCGAAACAGTCAAAAAACACTGTAGTCAAGAATATGACCAGTATCACCCGAAAAATCAGGTACGATTCTGTATGTGCATGCATACTTTGTAGCTCTCGTTTCATCGTCGAACTAGCAATCCGCTTGAACACCTATTTAAAAATGTTTCTGATTCACGTTGCACAAATAAAAATTATAAAGCCAAGCATTTATTTCCAATTTCTCCCCTCTTTGCACAGAGTGATCTCCCCTCTTTGCACAGAGGTATACTAGTGTGTAATTTGGTGGAAAATTCCATAAAGTGTATGCAAAAATCTGTAGCTAGCATGGAGAAATTATGGAATGAAATTATCCATGTTATTAAACACCATAACAAGTATCTAAAAGTATTTATTTAGTTAAAAAGTATTTGGAAAGAGATAGAGAGTAGATAAATAATCTGAGAGTAGCAAAAGGAGGACATGTGGAAATTTTACTGACAAGTGCCCGCTATCACAAAGGTTTGTGACACACTTTGCTGTTCTAATAGCAAATTATCTTTTGTGAATACAATTCTAAAATTACATTTGTTCGTATGAATTGATTAAATATGAAGTTTTTATACTTTGTAAATTTACTTTAATATTTGATATAATATTTTAGGTTGATATGTAGTTAAGAATGGCCATTTTGAAACGGTTAGTCTCCTGTACAGACTATATTTTAAAGCAGTTTTTCAAAACAAACAGAACAATAGGAATTTGGGGGGGATAGCAGCGAGTGAAAGCAATTTAAAGCAACGGCCTATTTAGCAACGTAGCAACAGGAGCAGTGAATAGTATCTGAACCAGGTACAATTAGAGAATTAAAATGATAACGAAAAGAAAGGAATCTAAAAAGAAATGGAAAAGGACCTATATCAAGACAGAGTTTTGTAACATACAGAGCTGGCAAAGCAGGGATGATTGACTCGTGATCAGTAAAAAGGTATTTATGTTTATTGGGGTCTAGTTAAGAACCATTTCGGAGGTTACGTTTCCTCCATATAGAGGTGAAAAGTCCCTAAAGAACCAGAATTCGAATAAACCAATATAACGTGCGTTAAGAATGGTCATTCAGCGAAAACATGATTTTTTTTTCTGCTACGAGAAAGGAACGCTGTTAGAATTAACGGGTGCAGCATAAGTCGTGTCTAAATTTTAAAAATCTGAAAATATTTTAGCGGCCTAAATTTATATAAATCAGTTAGGTAAAACAAAATGATCACAAATATTTTTTTATATATATTTTAGATAATTTCTGCAACTGTTAGAAGGAAAAGGCCGAAAAGAAATGAACTGTGTGAAAAGAAATGACGTTTCGAATATATATTTTAATTTTCTACATTCTGAAATGTGACATTGTACACGATCTGTTCCTAAAATAATTGGAATGACTTAAAAAAAAAAAAAAAAACTTTTATTGAATGTATGCATGCAGTTACTGTTTTTTAACCTTCAAACTAAGACATATAGTGAGTCCCTTCTGTCTGCGGTACAGTTTGCTAAAATTATGTTTTAAGAAGTTAAGTCATTTAAGTTTTGGGTTAGAGAAAAATCGAGTGGAGCCAAATCGGCACTTTACGGTAGGTGAAGTTTTAAATATTTTTTAAGTTATAATTTCCTTATAAACAGTGATCTGTAGCTTCACTCATTGCCTTAGTGAAGGAATCGTGTTTGCTTTATCGCAACGGCCGCAAATAATTATTTTTCTCAAACTTTTGAATACCAGTTGATAACTATACCTGTACGAGTTACTTTTTTTTCAGTTCTGGAAATTTGAAGGTCGCTTTGCGTATTATTCGCTTCAACGTTTTTCCTTCCGTTCGTGAATGCGTTATGTCACTTGAAGACTAGAACTGAAAACAAAACCGTGCATGCGCGTAACTTATCTTTAGAAGCTTCAGTGTTTTACAATAACATTTTCTGAGTTTCTTGCAAAACTTTATCACATAATGTTTTGGAGACTCTTTTGCACGCTCATGTCAAGATAATATTCTGCAAAAGGTTCGGGGACTGAGAAGGTCAACTTGTATACCTGCATTGCCATTCCACATCCCTCAATGTTCATTTTCCTTTTTTGGTCCTTGTGCACTGTGTGCTGTGGGCAGAGGAGTCCTTATCTTAAAGACTTAATATTTCGTTTTTCCCTTGCAGCGACTTAGGTTTAAAAAATATAAGGTTCTTGGTAGTTTCAATGCTTTTCAACCCACAGTTTTCAGAATTACAATATTTGGGACAATTTACATTTTATAAATGTATTAAATAGAGACATCGAAATACAAGTGACAAGGAAAGGTGTAAAGAAAGGGAAAACATTATTGCAAGATTATAACAAATTTAGTATTTTTTAATCATTAACCTATGATAAGACTTGCTAAAAAATAAAAAGGAAAGGAAGTATAGAAAGAAATTTTAACAAATCCACGAGACAGCGTTCATAAATCGAGGCATTGTAGCAGCAATCCTCAATGAATTTTCTTTTCTGGAGACTGCATTTGTTATGACCTTGTATGACCTCGAAAAGCTCCAATGATTAGAAAAATATAGCAGCCTTGAAAGAAGTAAAAATTAGAAACATTTCAAAAGATAGAAAATTGACCTTCCCCCAATCTTATCCCCTTCAGTTATTCTTCTTAAACAGTAGATGATTGTTTAGCATAAATAATAAAAGGAAGACAATTACATCGTTTATTTGGAAATCTATTTCAGTTTACAATAGTTTCTCTCATTCGAAATCATAATTGAGAATTTTATTTACATGTAGTTTTTTTAGCATATAATTGATATTTTTATAGGGAAAATAAATCTGCTGACTTTTTTATTTTATTTTATTTTATTTTATTTATTTATTTTTATTTCTCAGATGGATGGAAGTAAATCGTCTTTTTACTGTGCTTATATTTCATATAAGACGTAGTAACTTAATCATAAATAGATGATAATGTATATATTTAGATGCGAAATTTAAGCGAAAATTTAAAACCCAAAGAAATTTTAGCTAATTTACTGTTAATTGAATTAATCATAATAATATAATTTTTACACTAAAATAAGTTTCTTTTTACCTTATATAGAGAAAGATTTTGGTAGCGAGGTCATAAATAGATGATAATGTATATATTTAGATGCGAAATTTAAGCGAAAATTTAAAACCCAAAGGAATTTTAGCTAATTCACTGTTAATTGAATTAATCATAATAATATCATTTTTACACTAAAGTAAGTTTCTTTTTACCTTATATAGAGAAAGATTTTGGTAGAGAAATAAAATTATGCGCATGAATCAAGATATGCAAAAAATTGCACCCCCCTCCGAGGGGGAAAAAACAATTCCGCGTTTCCCGTTCTACTTGGACCGATTAACAAAATTTAACTTGCGTTTATCATGTCTCGAAAGAGCGTATTGTTCTAGTATAGGTATTTGATTTTTTTTCTATATTTCGATTCTGAGATTCAAATTATGCCTAAATATTAAGTTTTGTAAAATTAGATGAGAAACTTACTGAGAAATATAAAAAGTTATCTTGCCATGCATTTTTCAGTTTGCGTGAATAATAATTCACTTGACTAAATTCTTAACAATCTATTTTCCTTTCCGTTTTTTGATTGCGCACGAGCGGAAAAAAGGGCGCATAGTGCTTAAAACACATCTGGGGTTATTATCGCTTATAACAAATATACCAAATTTCAAAACGCGTGAATATATAAATTCATGTATATAGAAATGTAGAATAAAAAACTCATATGCATAGCTATTCTAGGTAGATATGCCTAGAAATACATCTGATTTATAAAAATGGTAAAACTTACAGGTTATCATTCAAAAACTTTTTCGAAAAATTTATGAAAATTACTGAAAAATATAAGATTTTGAGAGCTGATTTTTTAAAAACTACTCGAGCGAATTTTGCAAAATTTGGCACTTTGGCATAAATTGAGTCGTAGAATCGAAGGGGGGGGAGGAGGTATGTCATTTCAGTAAAAGTCCGATTTTGTGTCAGAATACGTATGTTAGAATAATGCTACATCTAAATTTAATACAAATCCTAAGTCGCACTTTCGAGACATAAAAACGTAAGTTAAATTTCCTCAATCGGCTCAGTAGAACGGGAGATTAGATCTTTTTTTGTAGAACTTGTCCCATTTGGCAAGGCGTACATGTGAATCTGAAACAAGAAAAAATGCATTACACAGGCATCTCTGAAAGTTCTAGACTGGAGATTTTTTAATCTTTTTGAACTTACAAAGCACAATAAAACAAGAGGCTAAACGTTTCAAGGAACACATTCAAATTTTTAAGCAAGGACTCTGTTATATAAAAAAATAATATTGAATTCATGTATTGAAGTTTATAGTAGCACTATGTTTTTTTAAAATAAAATTAATGATAGCTTTCAAAATATATATTCGATAACTACTGAAAGGAAGTTGAAAAATTTTTTGTAAAGTAAAAACATATTTTACTGGCCGTAAATTTAAATATCTTCACGCTCATTTATGTTTGTTATACTTGCTTTCGTTTTCAAACCAGCCGTGTACTTTGTCTTAAGCTTGCGTTAATGATGCAGCATAACAAAAATCATAAGGAGTAATCCAGTTGAAAAAATGCCACGTATGTATTGGTGCAACACCAGGGTGCCTGGGTCATGGACCTACCCCACATCGAACAAAATACGTACTTCGAAGTTCGTTTAAAAATGTAAGCAATATTTGCTAGTCATAGTAATGTAAACTTACATGTGAGTAGGAATCTGAGCGCGCGGATCGTAAAATTCTGCTGTTTATTTTCAGTGGTCATTTTTAGTTGCAAAGTATAGAAAAATAGTCACTGCTTCCACATTTCAGGCATTAATTATCATGTGCTAAAATTTCTTAAGTTCTTTCTTAAAAGTATTCCAGATACTGTTAACATGGACATTGTTTGTATAAATGGTTTCAATATAGTTTTTCTGTTTCAGTGCCGCTTTAATCAGTAGATTGGTTGGCGTTGCTGGAGGCCGTCCCATTAGGACCGGGTTCGAAACCAGCGATATTTGTAAATGTACAGTGTGTCTGTAGCATGAAGGCACTTTAACACATGGCGAGCCCAAAATCATCTCGAATGATTTGGTGGTAGGTTAAGATGAGTGGGAGATCTTTTGACCTCCGCCCCCCCGGATTCTCCTTCAAAATTGGAACGGAACTGGTCACCTAAATGATATCGATTGTATTGTCACTTTATAGTGTTATAGTTAAAGAAATTAAATAACGAAGAATTGTTTCTTACATTGTGATAAAACAACGATACCTAGAGCCATCAAATTTTGAATAACGTAATCCTCCACCGAATATGGGCATCTGAAAACCCTAATTTGAAATTGTGTTTAATCCATTTCATATTTTGTCAGACATTAAAGAATTTTTTATTAACAAACTCAACGACTTCAAAGCAAGGAATGGAAACACTGTACAGGGAGGGGGGAGGGAAACATTTTTATCTCCAGCGCGCGAGACTGTGTATCGGAAATTCTAAAGTTATCCTGATTTTAAAATTATTTTGGGATATTGCTGTTGAATTGAATTGTATGGTTTAAGTGCGAAGAACAAGATATTGAATAAATAGAGGTAACACAAAAAACGTTAAAAAAGTACCTTTGGGCGTAATGTAAAATCTGAAAGCGTTCAGATTTTTTTTAAAACAGGAGATCCTCTGTGCCCTCGCCGGAATTCGAACTCTGGCCTTCCGATTGTGCGTCGGACGTGCTTCCAGGAACACCGCGAAGGAGGAAGAAAATATGAGGTATTAGGCGCCATGATTTGAGGCAAAGATTATAATATTGTTACCGCGAAAAATATTTTTAGACCTTAAGTGAATATTGCTCCGTTTGGTGTATTGGACGTCATGATATTCAAATAAGAAAGTAAAACTGTTGCTATGAAGTATAATTTATGTTATATTACTGTCCTTGAACTTTTACTATGAAGGACGTTTTTCAACTTACTTTTCGTTTCAGTTTTAAAAAGGTCTTTGTTCTTTATTTCGCTTTTATTTTCCTAGGTTTGCATCTTATTAATGCATAAATATTGTTATAGCTGAAATTGGCATGATCTCTGTGTTTCGAATCTTCAGTTCATTTACAGAAGATGTAAGGAATTAATTTCTTCCGTTGGATTTCATTCATGTAAATATATCATTATTCAGACAAAGAATTGTGAAACGCGATAACGTTCATGATTGGAAACAGAAGTTGAAATTCGTTATCAGTTTTAATTGCTATGTTTGTTTTTATATTTATTGAGTTTCAGTCTCCTGAAAGCTAATTATAAGAATATGCTATTCTATTGTTATGTTGCTAAATGCAAAGACCACGCCCCTTAGCGTTCCAGGCGAACCGCTGTCTATCTCGTCAACTGAAATGACTCATCCCAACTAAACTTTACGTCACTGTCATAATAAATTGCGTGAACATGCCACGTGAGCATTTTATGGAAGTAAACAAGTTGCTGAATAGTTAAGAGTTAACGTTAAAAGCCTTGACTTTTAAAGAACTTCGTTATGTAAAAAAAGACACAATTTAGCTACCCTCTTCCCTGGATCATATGTATGGCTGGTTTGATCTTGTCAGTGGAAATGGTCCGCATGAGCCCAACCTTCACCTTGACCTGGTAACAGAGAATTCATATCGATTTTTAGCTCGTCTTTCCGCTTCTATATTTGGCGCAGTCTCAGATTCAGCTTTAAGATTTTGGCGACGTTGTGTGTGCGCCACAGATTGCGTAATGCGCTTTGTTATGACATATCTGACCTTTTCTGGAAAATAATTAAAAACACAATTTCGGAAAACCTTGTTTAATGGAAACGGTGGAAGAATTTAATATTGAATCGATGAGACCGAATACCAGTCATTTCCATGTTTTATTTTAAATATTTTTTCCACTGTGTTTCAGTCTTTTGAGGCACATACTTATTTTATTAATATCAATTATATATTAGTATAAATTTAACTTATTAATATAAATTATATAAATATATTAATCTCCATTTTATTCAGAAATGGTGGATTGTCGGATCTGTCCGAGAGATGACGTCAAGTCAGATGCGAACCGAAATGGGAGGGGGGACGAATGCCCCAGATATCTAATGGGGGGGTCTTCCAAAGAACGTTAGTGTTTTTTTTTTTGTTTGTTTTTTTTTGTTTTTGTTTTTTTAATACGGTTATGTACTTTTATGCAGGAATACAAAAAAGGAACGACGCTAAAAAGTGATCTGCATTGAAAATGTTTAAAATTTATTGTGGATATGGACTTCCGAGAATCAATTCCTAACTTATATTTGGCACTAAAGACTTTTCTGACAGTGTGTGTTTCAGTTGCTTCTTGCGAGAAAAGCTGATTAAAAGCTGTCTTCGATCAGCTATGAGCCAAGTAAGACTTAACGGTATAAAAGTGTTTTTTAGAAAAGTTCGCAAAAAATAGTTCTGCCATTTTGCTTCCTTGTATGAAGTAAAAAAGAAATATTGTAACAACGAAAAATTTCGAGTATCGTATTTCTACAAGAATACCTATTTTCACCGCCATCGAATGCAATTTAACGATGTTTTTACGTGACATCTGTACGTAAGGACGGAATAAAAGACTCCTTTTCCCCCCAAAAAAAATTATAAAACTGATTTAAAATGGATCCTGAAGAGATTTTTTTCGTGGCGTCTGTGCTTACGTACGTATGTATGTATTTATAAAACGTAACTCAAAAAAACGAGTACCTCAGAACGTTGAAATTTTGTACATAGGACTGCTATAACATGTAGATGTGCACCTCCTATTTTGGTTGCAATCGGCCGCACCAAAAGTTTATAAATATATATATATCCACATTGTTTTTCGGCTCAGTTTCTTTATTCTTATTTGTTTGTAAATTGTGCATTTTTTGCTTCAAAAATGATTGAATTATGCTGTTCTTATCTTCTGGTTAAGGTTTTTATGCCTTTAAGTTAACCTGCATGTTATTATAGTTGTAATAATTATAAAAAATTTAAAAGTTGTTTGTTTAAGTGCGGCTAAGCCTATTTTTTGTTTACCATGGCAGCCATATTTGTTTGTATTTGAAACTTAGCAGAATAGTGGATTTGTTGCACATCTAGAGAAGCTAAGCTTTGCAACAACAAAGTAACTTCTTTAATTAATTCGAATTAAATTAGGCTTAATCCATTCTGGAATTACCATTCGAGTTATCAATTTATCCTATACATTGACTCAGCATAGCGTCCAGAACAAATTAAATCAGTTTCTACGCCTTCAGTGTCTTTTTGCCGAGTGAGACCAAAAGTAAACTTTTGGTTTTGTGCACCGGAAAGTCTGCCTTCTTGCCCGCTGGCCGAATTGCTTGATTTTGTGTGAAAACTGTAGTTGAAAAAAAAAATAAATAAATTATGTTTTTCTATATCTTTCAATTTTTAATAGAGATATTTTGTAATTTTATTCATTTTTCCCTTGTCGCGAAGTGAGAATTGAATTAATTGAATGAGAAATATATCTCTCTTGAAATTCGAGGAAATAAGTTTAAATGAAGTGCAAGAAGAAATGTGTATAGTTTAATATTCCATACAAGGAAGCCATGTGGTATACACATCAGATCTTTTTTTTTATTGACAGGAAAGCTTAAAACATTTTTTTAAATCATCAAAAATCCCAGATTAATAAGCTTATTTAAATATGTGTTTGTTTTTGCTATATGAAAGTTGTTTTCTCTTTAGGCTTAAGTTTTTTGTTTTCCAAATCGTTTTAGTATCTTCGATTGGTGATAAACATCAGTTAAACATTCGTCAAGCACAAAAAAGTATCATATATTTCGGAAAATATCGGTGTAAAAAAAAAAATACATCCGAAATTAATTTTAGCCATTTCATGAAGCAAATTCGTTTGCAATCTACCACTAACGAAGCTGACAGTATTTCAGATTAGAATATCTCAAATTAGAAGCGTACTTTTGGAATAAGATTTAATTTCCCTTTTTTAGTAAGTGGGATTTTCTTTCAAATATGTAATGCTGCATTTTTAAGTTAATATCATTAATTTTCATCGTGTGTATTGCCAACTCTCATCCATGGGAGATTGATTGGTTTGCGATTTTAAACTGGGAACTGTAACAAAAATAGAAACTTCGCAAGATTTCAGAGATTTAGCATGATTGCTTTATGGGATTTAAATGAAAAGAAAATATTAAATGCATTTCGAAATAAGATTAGTTTTGATATCGATATTCATAAGTCAGCTATTTTTACTCTTTTTTAGTCTAGTATCCTAGAATTTAACGATGTTTTTGCGTGACATCGTAAACACGTAAGGACAGCATACAGGACTCTTTTTTTTCCCTCCCCAAGCGAATTATAAAACTGGTTCAAAATAGATTCAGAAGAGATTTTTTGTGCCGTCTGTACTTATGTACGTATCTTGAGTAACTCAAAAACGAGTAGCCTCAGTCAGTGAGTTCAGTATTTTTTTATTCTTATATGTTGGTAAATTGTACAATTTTTGCTTTAAAAATTATTGAATTATGTTATTCTTATCTTCCGGTTAAGGTTTTTATGCCTTTAGTTAATCTGCATGCAAGATTTGTAGAATTATCAACAATTTAAAAGTTGTTTTAAGCGCGGCTAAAGCTAATCATTTTGGCGGACATATTTGTTTACATTTGAAATTTAGTAGAATAGTGAATTAAGTCATTCTGCACCTTCAGTGTCTTTTTGCCGAGTGGGACCAAAAGGAAACTTTTAGGTTTGTGCACCGAAAAATCTGCCTTCTTGCCTACTGACTGAATTGTTTGTTTAGCGTAGAAACTGTAATTTTAATTGTAAAAAAAAAATTTTTTTTTAATTGTTGTAACTGTATTTTGTTTTTTATGTTTTTCTCTATCTGTCAATTTTTAATGAAGATATTTTGAGTTTTTATGTAGTTTTTTTTTCTCCTTGCCGCGAAGTGAGAGCTGAATTAATAAAATGAGAAATATATCTTCAATGAAATTCGAGGAAACAAGTTTAAATGAAATACACGAAAAAGTGCGTATAATTTAGTATTCCGTACCAGGAAGTCGTGGTGTTATACATCAGATTTTTTGATAATGTGTTCCCGCCGTCTTTTCTTTTTTCATTTTTATATTGCGACATAGTCTTCCCAGTATGGATATTTTTACATCGTTTGTTAATAAAATTAAATACTTCATACTAACTTCATACTAACCAATATAGTTATCTGGATTGCGCCAACCTACATGCTCAGAAGACATGTGCCATTGTACTGTTGTGCAACTTATAATTTAATTTTCCATGTTGTACAGAAACTGATCATAATAGTAATCTGGCGTAAATCTACTAAAACTGATCAGAATAGTAATCTCTGGTAAGTAAAATATAGAATAATTCTATCAAAGAGTAAACAAAGGAAAAATTGTTATATTACATATATAGAGCTAAACAGAAACTGATCATAATAGTAATCTGTGGTAAGTGAAACATAGAATAATTCTCATCAAAGAATAAACAAAGGAAAACATTGTTATATTTATTCCTTATATAAGAGCTCAAATAATACTTAAAATTAATTGCATTTCCTCCATTTCAGTTATTAAATTTTAATTCCTTATATAGATTTAAAAATTATTGGTCCAAAAGGGCAATTTGTCCTGAAGGACTATTAATTTCGTTTCGGCATTTTGCGTTGAAAACTATAAACGGCGAATCACTTTTCAAATTGTTGCCACCAAATATTATCCTCCTCTATTACATTTAAAGAAATTGAATAATGAAGAATCTGCATGAATGTATGTACTTTTCTTGAATTGTGATAAAACAACGGTACCTTGAGCCATCCAAATTTGAATAATGTGATCTTCCATAGAATACGGGCATGTGGAAGCCGTAATTTGAATTTGAAATTTGTTTTATTATCGATTTTATATTTTGTAAAACTTCAACGAATTTCTGATTAACAAACTAAACGATTTCAAAGAGAGCAATGGCAACACTGTACGGGGGGGGGGATATTTTTATCTCCAGCGTGCCAGACTCTGTATCGGAAATTCTAAAGATATGTTCATTTTAAAGTTATTTTGCGATATTGCTGTTGAACTGAATTTTATAGTTTGAATACGTAGAACATGATATTTAATAAATAAAGGTAACACACGAAACGTTAAAAAAATGCCCCTTTGGACGCAATTTAAAATCTGAAACCTTTAAGATTTTTTGTATTTGTTTATAATTTACTAGAAAACCCGGCGGTCATTTCGTGTGACCGCTGTTCTAGATATTATAAATTGTAATTAAAATGATTTGTGCAAAGGTGTCTGCTAATTCAAAACCCAGGGCAGGCGGCGTGGACGCCCCTTTGCTTACTGCCCCACGACGTTTCCCCCTTCTACTTGCTTAATTGCTTAAAGTAGAATGCAATGAAGGAAACCACTGGCGGTACATTTCTTTCTTTGCTCAGGGGTTTCCTTTTGTCGAGAAAGCCGTTTTTGGGCAGCTTTAGCTCCTTTTCTCTCCTCTTCAGTGCTGTATTTTGTAGGTTAGGTTATTCAATTATGGCAAAGCACACGAGGGCTATCTGCCTAAAGGGAGGGATGCCTTCGTGGAGGACTTTCTAAGGGAAACTGGCTCGTATACACGTTACACATGGGGAAAGCAATGAAAACGCCCATGCAGCCAGCCCGTTCGCGGGATTCGAACCTCGGACCGAACTACCAGTGTTCAGCGTCTTTACCGCTCGACCGCTGGTGGGCTGTATTTTGTAGGACGCATTCTTAAAAGAAATTATGTTTAGTCGTAGTTTTTATGTAAAACAGATGATTGCCAATGCAAACAAATGTTCATCTTCCCCCTGACACGCTCAATTTGCGTTCAGTTGTAAACCATTTCAAAAACAGATGATTGCTAATGCAAACAAATGTTCACGTTCCCCCTGACACGGTCAGTTTGCGTTCAGCTGAAAATTCAGTTTATAAAATAGAGTGTCGGAATAAAATCGGGTAAAATTTTAAACTCTTTACGCGAAAAGATATTTAGCATAGGATTTTGCGTAAACCTACATGATGAGATGTACTATGCACAACTCGTTAGTTGGTTTCGTCTCCTTTAATTTCTCAACGTTTGTAAGTTTCTAAGGAACCAATAAACTATCGGCGACAAACAGACACTTAAGCCGCATATAATAAAGATTTTCATTATTTTTTTATTATCTGGAATCTCGACTGTCTCCAATTACAGCTCTTGAAATTTTAACTCTGAAGTTTTTAAGTCCTGCGTATAACCATAGTAAGATTTCTAACTCAGTAAATATAACTTTTGAAAAGAAATTGCAGATCTTTACAAAAAGATTTGCTACGTTAATTACAAATGAAAAGTTATTTTAACTTTTCTTTAAAGTATAGGCATATATGCGTGAGACACGATTCGCGATGAAGTTCCTGTGTATGTTTATCGAGCAAATCGCTAACAGAGGCTGGATTAGTTTTTAATGCGATATATGGAGTTGTGTTTTCAAAGAATCAGATTATAACTTCGTGTTCACAGAAGTCCTTAGCCAGCATTTATTTCCGAAATCATTGGTTGTAGACATATACATCTAATTTAAAAAAAGTGTTTTAAATGACTCGAAATTTTCATGTTGAGATTTTTTACTGGGAGAAAATATCAGTTTTTTAGAAATTATGGAATATGGCTTTTCATGTTTCTGACAAAAATGAGACAGCAAAACCTGAGAGAGTTATTGTTTAAAATTTGAACATCATATTCAGGGGTCGTACTCATATTGAAGAATAAACTATTTTTCTTTGTACTTTTAACTAAAAATATCAGTAGTTTAAGTTACGAGGTTTTCTGTGCATGTCATCCTGAAAAGTATTAATCAGTGCAATACTTTATTATTGTCACATTGCCAACTCTATTTCCATAAATTAAAAATTTTAAATGATTCTCTATATTAACGAATTTATATACAGTTTTTAGATTAGAATTGTAAAGTAATATAACTGCAAGATTATATTAATAACATATTTCTGTCGTTTTAAAATTTATAAATTATTTATGAGAAAATTCTTTCGGCATACCAGTTGTAAAATAGTTATAAATTAAAGAGCACTACACACTAGTAAATCACAAAAGAGTACCAGCGAATGGCATGTAATGAAAAAAAAAATAAATCTCAATTTATTTTATTTTATTTATTAACCGATCCGTAAGGCAAGTTGAAAATGACATAAAAAAACGCTAATTTTGAAATTAAATATCTCGTTTAACTTTTGTCGTCGTACGGGAGTTAAACTTTTTTACAATTTATTTGATATAATAAGTAAAAACATTGTCCAAAATATAAGCAAAAGGAACATAACTTAGATTTTGTATTTTGTGCAAAATTATTATTACTATTTATTAAATTATATTATTATTATTATTATTATTCGAAAGCAATATAACAAATTATATAATTATTATGAATACGAAAACAGGAAATTCTGTATCATTTAAAACAATTTTGAAATCGGGAGGAAGATAAGGGTTATGTAAGTTCTTTCGTGAACACGATGTATAGAAGCTTATAATACTGGAAAGTTTTAATCATTTAATCTGTAGGTGTATACAGGATATTTAGATAAGATTGTAGGATTAAATATCCGTTGAATTGTTGCAGGTTTAATAAGAAGTTTAAAGTTGCTAGTTTGAAAACTCAGTCAGACCAATAAAATACCTCTTTAGTCTATAACAGTAGTGTCCAACCGATGGTTCGCGGGCGCCTGGTAGCCCCCAGTTCTATCTTTAGGCGTTCGCCAACCACAGTCACAATATCGCCATGAGACAAAAACTGTACTGTAATCATAATGTAAAAAAGAATCATTAAAAATATGATTACACATTTGTGTTTTAAGTTCACTTTATCGTCATCACTCTTGTCTTGTTTCCGCTGCTTTCTCTGCGTGGCGGATTAGGACTAGAGTGCCTGCTTTTTAACACAAGCCCTGTTCACTGCTGACGCCGCTGCACGTCCGCACGAAGAATGAATCACTCATCCAATCATGCATCGACAGTTGTCAGTCATCAGTTCAATTGAAATAAGCGATAGCGTTACCATAAGGTTAATAAGGTTCGCGATAGCAGATACCAAACTGCTTTTTGTAGTGTGCTTGTCGACACGAGAGACATGCCAGCACCATCGAAGAGAAAGGAAGTGCCACTTCAACAACGAATTAACAACAATGTTATTAAGTTACAATCTCGCATCACATAAAAAGGCATATTCAGTCGGGTCTGTTGTGAAGCTATTGCTGATAATGTCTGAGTCTTTATTTCCCGAATTTAAAAAGAAAAATGAATAATCTTAAGATATGCGCTTGTCATGAACCACAGTGCCACGATGTGTAGACGATATGGCAAACGACATCTGCGTACTTGGAAAAATGCTCGTATTTTTCTCCGCAGTTTGATGAATACACTGATATTACTGACTGACTAGAAATTCTGATGTTTACGAGAAAGGTGTTTCTTGACTTCCCTCTGAAAGAAGCATTATTAACCATGTTTCACGAGAATGGTGTTTCTTGACTTCTCAGTGAAAGAAGCATTATGAGCCATGTTTCACGAGAATAGTGTTTCTTGACTTCTCCGTGAAAGAAGCATTATGAGCCATGTTTCACGAGAATAGTGTTTCTTGACTTCTCTCTGAAAGAAGTATTATTATGCATGTTTCACGAGAATGGTGTTTCTTGACTTCTCCGTGAAAGAAGCATTATTAGCTATGTTTCACGAGAATGGTGTTTCTTGACTTCCCTGTGAAAGAAGCATTATTAGTCATGTTTCACGAGAATGGTGTTTCTTGACTTCTCTGTGAAAGAAACATTATTAGCCATGTTTCACAAGAATGGTGTTTCTTGACTTCTCCGTGAAAGAAGCGTTATTAACCATGCTGACGTAGGCAAAATACGCTCGAGAGCGAGACATATATGACACAGTTGAAAACAATATTACTGAAGGGAATGTACGAACAAAAAATGTCGCAATCACCAACGGTGCGCTGCCTATGATTGGGAATAATACTGGGTTTATTAAGCTCTGTAAGCAGGATGACATAGTTTCCAAATTTAACTACATTATTCCTCAAGAAAACCTGGCCGCTAAAACTCTCAACCTCTTGTAAATTTTATCCAAGAACGGCCTTGGAATCATCGACTTTTTAAAGCTTTGTTTGACGAGCTTAGATAGCGAGTATGGTAATATAATTTACCATGCAAGAGTAAGATGGTTGAGTAGGGAAAAAGTTAATGCTGTCAGTTTTCTGATATCCAAAGACAGTTATGACCGAAAATTGGATGACGTGGAGTAACTTTCTGACTTGAGGTTTTTAACCGATATCACTGCAGAAGTCCACGATCGCAATACCACGTTACAAGAGAAAGGAAATCACGTATGTGTCGGACATAATGAGCTCAATATCTGCTTTTCTAGTGAAAATCGATTTTGGAAGAACATCTTATTGGAGAAGACTATTTTCGTAACATTTTTCCGTCATTTACCCTCATTATGAACCCGGAATTTATTCTAGAGTATGTCCCATCAAAGCATAATCTTCTGTTTTAGAATTTAAAAGAAAATTCCAAGACAATGTTTTTCTATTAAACCCATTGTATTATTCACAAAAAGCCTTTTTCTGTAATTGGACATAACAGAAGTGCCTTCGTCAATAGAAAAATTTTATTTTATTAACAAATCGGAGGTTGAATTAAAGATTATTATTCTTCGTATTGATATAGCACTCAAAAGCAAATAAAATAATAGCGAAGAAGTTTTTAAACTAATGAACCTTATTAAATGCAAAAATATACTTAGGTGTGCACTAACAGTAAAAGCATGTTTTGGGTCCACCTATGAACAGACTTCCTCACAATTTTAAAGAACAAGTACAGAAATGTTAACTCCATAACATGGGAAACCAACATTTTACTGCCATGCTGTTGTATATCATAATATACGTCAAATTATAATAAGTTGTCAGTATTAATGTTATTCATTTTAATAGGAAGTTAATGTAGTACTGAAAGAGATATTTGACAGTTTAACAGGTACACTTCTTGTGTTTGTAATTAGCTTATTTGTATGTTTTTTGTTTTGTTTATTTTCTAATTTGAAATAAATTTACTTTGAACCTAAACTTACGTTTGAGTTTTATTAGAGGATTTTTTTCAGTTTCTTGTAGATTGGTGTTATTTTTCCTTATTATTTGGAAACCCAAAGTCGTCTACTAAAATTATACGAGTACAAGTGTATTTTACGAAATTATTATTCTTCATACATGAAACACCGGGTGCACGAGGCACTACAGAAATTTAAAAATAGCTCGTAAGGCAAAACCAGTTGCATACCTTTGGTCTACGGTAATTCATGTTTTGCAATAACTTTTATGAAAAAAAATATAGAACTTATTTTATCAGATAATCCTTCTACCAGCCTTCTAGAACAAATAGTGTGGAGAGAGAGTTTCCCGTAGCCCAATTAAGGAAGTGAACCAGCCACACGATCAAAATTGCAGAAACTATTATTAATTAAAATTGTGGTGAGAGGCTGTATAAAAATGTACTTAAAAGCGAATAACAGTATTCAGTAGCAGATTCATAAAACATACTTATCCATTGGAAAAATACTGTTTTGAAATTACCACTAGGAGAAATGCTAAAATTCACCCCGAGTCTTGTATTTATGAAATTCAGTTTTTTAACGAGCTCTAAAAGGAGTGCTTTTTTTACTTTCTTTGTCTAAATAAAGGAAGTTGTAATCGCGAAACCTTTCGGGTGTCATATTTCAACGAAACTATCCGTTTGGACCGCTCTCGAATTCATTTGAACTATTTTTTTGCGTGACATCTGTACGTACGTAATAAAGGACTATTTTTTCAAAACGGATTGTAAAATGGATTTCAGAAGGGATATTGTTTTGACTTATTTATTGATCTCTCATTACTCAAAAACGATTAGGCATACGATGTTCAAACTTTGTATATGAGATCGCGATAACATGTAGTTATGCAGCTGCCTTTTTTTTTTTTCTCTATCGGCCACACCAAACATTATGTATACACCCACCATCTCATCTGGCTTGGTGGGCTCTGAGTTTTAATTCCTTGTATGTTGGTGAATGATGCATTTTTTGCTTTAAAAGGGGTTTTTTGAATTATGTTTTTCTTATGTTCCGGTTAAGGTTTTTATGCCTTTAATTAATTATGCAATAATTGTAACATTATCAACATTTTAAAAATGTGTGGCGGGCTGTTTGTTTGAAACTCTTAGTAACATAGTGAATTAGGTCAATTGGTGTACCAACACGAGCGTCATCTTGCCCAGTGGGATCAAAAGGTAACTTTAAATTTTGGTGCAGCAAAAGTTTTATTTTCATGCTCGTTGGCCAGAATTGCTTGTTTCCAATAGAAACTCTAATTTTAATTGCAAATTTTTTTAAACTGTTTTTAACAGTATTTGGTGTTTAAGCTTTCAGTGTTTTACAATTTTTAATGAAGATGTGTTTGAGATTTTATGTATTTTTGCCTTGCCGCGGAATGAGAACTGAATTGATTGAATGAGAAATACATCTGTAATTAACATAATTTCGTTAATTTCTTTTTGAGACGAAATTTTGTTTACTGTGGACTGTCCACGTTTCTCAGAAAAATCTTTTGCAGGGTAAGGAATGGCTTATTGAACGAAACCTCTTTTGAAGAAGTCCTTCCTTCATTAAACAAGTAACCCCAATTCTCTAGCGGATCGAATGAGTGAACGTATCAAATTTCTTTACAGTAGGAATTGCAAGGTAACGAGAATGTGAGGATTAAAAAGCAGAATAAGTAAGAGAGAGTAAATACAACTTTAAAGTCGTATATACAATTTTGAGACTTAGTGGTAAGGTTAAACGAAATTGAATAATAATTAAATAACATTGAAGAAAGATTAAATGAAGATGGATAAATTATTTTATTGTTTTATTTTACACATAACTCCAATTTTGCGCAACAATGAGAAGAAAACATAATAAATCAACTAGTAAAATTAATCAAAAAGTTCACTATACACAATGTTTCGTATAAAAATGTTGATAAGTATTAATAATAATGTCTAAAACGTAATAATAAATTTCGCCAAATTGTGCATTTTCACGTCACACGAGTGCACCGCATGCAAATAGGGAAAATTTTGGCCGCTCTTTCACGTTGCGGTAGAACAGGAGGAAGGTTTTTTTCCATTTGACCTTGTAAGGTTAACTATGTGTATCTACGACACATATTTTTTTCTCATCGCCTTTTCTAATTCAAGATGTTTAATTTTTTTTTTTTCCCCAAAGCTAAATGCCGTTATGTGACTAAACATGTTACAGTCTGAAAAACCTGTCTTATTTCAGTGATTTCTTAGACAGAACTCATGACTTAATGATTCATCGCTCAATATTTAATCTTGCAATCTCCTAAACCCCTACATTTTTGTAACAAAGTTATGGCAAATTACCAGTTAAAATACTGAAATGAGTTTTAATATCTTCCTCCTTTATGCGCTTAAAATTAATATTTTAAGAAATAATCCGTATTTAGAATCAGTATACCTCTGCCCGTAGAGTGTTGCCATTGCTCGCTTTTAAATCGTTGTGAGTTTGTTCATCAAAAATTCGTTAAAGTTTTACAAAGTATGAAATAGGTATAATAAAACAAATTCCAAATTTGGGCTTCCAGATGTGCATATTCGGGTGGAAACGTACGTTATTCAAAATTGAATGCCTCTAGGTACCGTTGTTTTATCATATTTGGAGAAATATATAAACATTTATGGAGATTCTTCAGTATTTAATTTCTTTAAATATAATATAGGGATGCAATATTTTGGGGCAACAGTTTGAAAAGTGATTCAGACTTTTAATATTTCCCATGCAAAATCGCAAAACGAAAACAATAGCCCTTCAGGAGCAAAACCACAGTGTGCTATTGTCTACCAGTGGGAAATTTCAGTTTCAGGGCAGGAATGTGGTCAGCATTTTATTTACCTGTTAAGTTTTCACTCATATTTCATGAATATAAAGAAGCCATTTTTGTTCAAATTTTGTTACTTATCAAATTTTTTATACTTACTTAATTAATGAAACACATTAAAAATAATTTGAATTTAAATAAATGTATGTGTATTTTTCGAGTTTGAGAAAGCAGAAGGGGGAATGATTGTCTGACAGGTATGAAAGGGGCATGGGTATTGGTCTGTACTTTTCAATTTATTGAATTTTCACATTTTTGTAACTTTTAGATCATCCAGTACATCTTGTCCACTGACAATTATATTCTGCTTAGGCTCGCAGGTTAAGAATCAACTATCATTTGTTTAGTGTTCTTAAATAATATAATTAGTTTTTTTGTTTCTTTCATGGTACTAAATTCTATTTTAAATTAATTTTAAATCTTTTGAACTAATAAAAAAATGCAAGTAATATATATAGGTTTGACTTTTACCAGAAACATAACTTACTCGATTGCAACTTTCAATTTAATAATTTCATGATCCGAGAAATGTTAATTAACAAAGAGGCTATAAAGAAGCTATTAATTAAATTTCACTTAAAATAAGTCTTCTTGTAATTGACTGAAGAATACAGTAAAGTGCTTGTATATTTTGAAAAATATGATTTCAGTTTGAAAATACATATTTAATTTAACTGCAGATGACTGATGTCATAATAAATTAATTAAACAAGAAAAGAAATCAAATGACCTCACCCCCCTCCCCAAAAAAACATTGCTTCAGTTACATGCACACCAACATCAATACGCTTGGTTATGTGCTTTCTATTTCGAATCAACTATTTTTAAGCAGTTGCATAAATGTTGTAAGTAATGAAAAAGCATGTAATCTTGGAAAACGGCTGTTCACTGAGAAGGTTAAGCAACTTTTTCCTCACATTATATTAGAAAGGAATATTGGAAGATGATTTTAAGAGAAAGCAGATAAACTTGGAAGTACACATTTTAAGCTTGTCGCTATTTTTCATCTTTGTAGCTCATAGTATATGTCATCAAAGGACTGGGGGAATTTACATGGCCCACTAATGGTCAGATGGTTAAAGTCAGGGACTGAATGACGGTTATTTCCAGGTTATGATTAAAGAAGCGCCTGCAGACAGTACAGAGTTACACGTTATACTGATTATTTACAGTTTATGATATTAATGAGAGCATGAACTCTCCTAAATTTGGTCATAAAAATTAAATACAAATAACTTTCTCAATAGAGAATATGGTCACCTTGGACAGCAATACAGATCTGACAGCCTAATGCTGAATATGATATTGTCAGTTAGCTGCATGGGTAGCAATGCTTGTTGATCACATAAAGCAGTTGTAAGTCTGTCTAGTGTTTGGGGAGGAAGTTAGAGCCCAACAAGTCTCCCATGATAGTTTCATGCATGCTCAGCGGGATTAAGGTTGGAAAAATATGCTGGCCATTCCATTTGGTCTATAATTTCTGCTTCAAAAAATTGATGCACGAGGCGAGCACTGTGAGAGCGGGCCTTACCTGCTTGCAAAATGAAGGTATTGCTAGTTGCATCAACACGTAGATAAACAAGATCCAGTGTATCATCTCTGTACCTCTGAGCATTGAGAGTTCAATGTGACATCACGTATAGGTCTGTGCACCCACCCAAAGATACTGGTTTTCATATAAGAACATTATGTTCTTTCCCATATGTTAGACAGAAGACACCAAGTGTTTGTTTCTCTTCAAATGTAAACACATCAAAAATCATTCTGGACGCACTTATGAACAGAATTAGACTTCTACTAATTTTCAGTTGTTTACTTACTACATTTCTAATTCAAGTACTTGCAATGGTGGGAGTTACTCCAAACAGTAAGCACAATGTCGGTCGCCTAGTATACACACCTCTTTCATACAATCTTATGCGTATTGTTGTGGCTGATAATGTTCTTCCCATAGCAGAAATAAATGGAGTTGCAGTCCTATTGCAATGTCTCTAAGTCACAAATACCAGTCATCTGCAGTAGTAGCAACTCTTAATTACATTCAGGAAGTTTTCGAGAGGCAGAACCAATAGTTAAATTGGATTCCATAACTAACTTACCATGAAATGGGCAACATTTAGCCATCGTGCAACATCAGACTGTTGTTGATCTGCTTATCTAATTTCATCAGGCCTTGTGCCTGTAAGCCTAATGGGATTTTTGATGTCCATAATTGCCATTTTCTGAAGTTTTTCAAAGAATTGCATATGTGTGATAGCTGTTTAATTGGAGCCCTTACTAAATTTTGAAATGACGTCTTCTGATTTTCCAGATATCAGTTTACATTCTGCAAGCAGCATTAAAAAATGTGAATTTTTTCTTGCAGAATAAAATTTTTAAATGTGTATAAATTCTCTAGCATATTATGTTTCTTAGCTATTCTCATATGTGTGTTTATACTGTGAAATTTAGCTCTTCATTGGTTTGCTGTGAAAATATCCATCATGCTTAAGATCCAAGAGGAAAGTATAAGAATCATAGGGAAAATATTTTAAATATAGGCATTTTTAATTTCAAAGATTTTCTTATTAGGGGTTTTAAATGTTATTTAACAGGAATTTGACTAATACATAAAATGTGAAGAATGGAAATAAAGTATGATACACGAAAAAATGAATTCAGATGTAATTAAACTTATATTTAAAGTCTTTTTCCATCAAATAAATAAATGTTAATATAGAATTTTGAATATTGTGTGCAAGTGCCAAGACTAGAAAAAATGAATAAATCTGGAGGAAAGCTGAGCTGTAATTTAAAAAAATGAATTTATCATATTTGCTATCATAATACTTAAAGGTAACTTTTTAAAATATTTTATGCACAAGTTCTGTGCATGATTTAAAAAGAAGTTTGATTGACAGTAGCATTGTTCTCATGTTGAATGAAATATTCCTTTATACTATGACATAAATCAGAAAAAGCAATTATGAGTGAAATCAGATTACCATAATTAGAGGATTAAGGATATTGCAAAAGAATAATGTTAAGAAAACCGGCCACAAAAGGAAGGAAATGAATATTTCTCAAACTAGTTTATAAGATCATTTGCATGAATCTTTCCTTTTTATGGGGAGGGGATACTGATGACAGAGATAATTTTTTAATGTTATCCTGTATGTGTATTATTGTTAAAATCACTTTTAGAAATGTATTTATGAATGTATGAATACAGTTTATGGTGTCTTTTTTTTTAATATAGTGATTTTTGATTAAATGGTGTCATTTAGTGCAGCTATAAACATTTTTGCTGTTTTTACCTCCAACTGCACAGTCTTTCAATTAATAATATTAAATTCTTTGATTATGTAATACAAAGAGCTTCTTCCAAAAAATAAGTAAATAAAACTGACTTACACGCCTTGCGAGCTATAATTAGTAATAATTCTTCCATTCTGCATTTGTGCCTATTCAACTTACACATTCTGATAATCTAATCCAGTATCTTTAAGTATGGCTGTGAGTTAAGACATTCATTCTTTTGGTATAATTTTGTATTTATTTATCATTATTTTAATAACAAGTAAAAATAAAGTAGGACAATGGTTTAAGACTGACTCATCCATTGCAAATAATTCATGAAATTTATATAGCAGAAGTTCATATGAATAATAAGTAATTGCTTTTCTATAACATTTATGTTATATAATTGGCATATATCGAATGAATTTATTTCGAATCCAAAAGTTTGTTGCTTTCAGAAATATAAATTTACTCTCTTCATTTATTCTGTACACATGAAAATAGATACTGTGAGTGTACATAATTTGTTGTGGGCAATATTTCTATACAGGATATTTAGGAAGGATGCTTTTATGTGTTCAAGGATGCTTCATGTTTAATGCATTAGACTTATTGTAACAAATGAATAAATCATGGTTATTTAATTTGGTTTAATTAATAGCAGAGTATGATGTTGATTTTTCTCAAAACCTTCATGCAGGACTTCTCTAAAGGAAGCTGGCTTGTTTTTCATATAAGTGGATAACCCATTTGCAGGGAAATTAACCTAGGAATGGCCCAGGAGTGTTACTCACTTGAACACTAGTGAGTGAGTATGAAAATCCTGTAGAAGGAGGATTGGAACCTGAGGCAAATTCTCAGCATTCATTTATTTTATCCATTTATTTGCTTATGGGATAGGTAAGGAATATTCCACTTGGAGTATTTTTGTAATGTGAAATAACATATAATTTTTTATAATATTTGTAGCATTCAAAATTTTATTTCTTGGCTGAACTCAGTCTCTTTCATATTTAAAGTAGAAAATACTTGTGAACTTCATCATCAATTTTTTTCTAGGTAAGAGTTTTAATTAATTAGAATCTAAGTCTTTTGGAATGTAATTGGTTTAGGTAGTGCATTTAACTGATTATTAACTATAAGTAAGCATTTATATTTTTATAGGTTTGGAATCTTCAGCAAAACGTTAATGATTGTAACTGGTTCTGGCAGTGTGGTTAGCTGGTTGTTTACGTATAGTAATTACAACCACTATCTTCCCTGCCCCAAGTGGTTACTGTGCAACATCATATTTCTGTCAAAAATACTTTGGGGAAATGTTGTGTAATGCATTTTATGTTGTTACATGGTAAGTTGTCTTGTTATTTATGTAGTGCCGATCATTTGGAGCCTTGATGAAATCCAGATGCTGTGACGTCATTTTCTCTACTACTACGAGGTGCGTAGGCGTCAAGCGAAAATGAGGGGAATTACCTTTTTTTTTTTGGACATGATAGACGAATAGACGTGTTAGCAGAGACGCTGCTTCTGTTTAAAACTTTGAGAATCACTTTTTAATGCTCGTAAATGTTAAATATATGTAATAATCGTTTGTCTAATTAAAATGTCTTTCGTTAGCTAATTTATTCATCGTTTTATCCCCACAAAATTTTCTCAGAAGTGGGATTTAGCACTCGAAGGAACTGTAGTTTTAGCTGATTTCCTGAATTACTACCGATTTGAAGATTTACTGTTGCTGTGCTGGATTATTTTACGATGTATAATGAGCGGTGTTCCGAACAGAAACCTCGTCAAACTCGTAGGAATTTATGCTGATTTACCTGAACCGAAACTGCGTAGTAGTGATTAAATAGTGTGCAGCTCTATTAAAAACTGTGGAATAATTTTTAATAATACTCGATGTCAAGTGTCAAGACTTGAATTGTGGCCAAAAATACATCGGACATAATCTGTTTGTACTCACACCATTTGTCATCTATTGGATGGTATGGAAGCACTTTGTTTTGTCTCTGCTTCTGAAACATCGTGGATTACCATTATATGAAGTGAGTGATTTTCTCAATTTTATTAATTATGTTTCTAATTGATGTGCCGGGAATGGAAGATGTCCTGAAAAAGGAAAAAACATGTAATATAAAATTATTACACAAAATAATATTTAACGATGTAGGCGACAGAAATAATCGAAAAAGATTAAGACAATTTAGTGGTTTCTCTTTAGCAGAGAATAGTAAGGAATTTAATAAAAAACTAGAAAACGTCAAACAAGATTTTCAGGCTTATGAATTAATTTCCATTGCCAATGTTTTATGCATTGACAGCTCTGGCACACAAGATGACTTAGCAACCCGAATTGTTTCTTATCTGAATAATTTAGAATTGCTTAAAAATAACGTAATTTTAGAAGAAAGTGAAAATGAAAGTGACTTAGAGGGTGAGGACGGTGGGGATAAAAATGAAATAAATGATAATGTTCAAGATGAAACGAAACTAAGAAACAATTCTGGTGCCACAGTGAGACAACTTCCTTCCCAATGTGCTAATGATAATACTCTTAGTACAATTGAAAACAAGTCGAATGTATTTCATAATTGTAATATAAATGTTACTATTGAAGACATCAAATCTTTTGTTGCTCAATTCGATGGCCAAAGCCACGAAAATGTCAGTAGTTGGGTCGAAAGTTTTGAAGATGCAGCTTCTGTTCTTCAATTAAATGATTTGCAGAAATTGATTTTTGCTAAACGTCTGATGACAGGCAAAGCAAAATTATTTGTTCTTAGTGAACCAAAGTTGAACTCATGGCAGTTATTTAAGAATGCTATTCTTGATGAATTCAGTTCCAGCTGCAATTCGGCCGAACTGCATGAGTTATTATCAAAACAAAAAATGAAGAGCAATGAAACGTTTGATGAGTTTTTTTTAAATATGAAGAGAATTGCTAAAAATGGTCAAATTGAAGATGTTGCTTTAATACGATATGTTATAGATGGTATACCAGGCTCCGCGTTTAAAAAATCTTGCTTGTATGGGTCACAAACATTAACTGATTTTAAGAATAAATTGAAGCTTTATCAACAGATATGTGATGATGAGGAAAAGTTGCGAACGTCAAAAACAAAATTTGAAAGTAAACAAAAATATGAATCTAGAAATAAATATGACTCAAAAAATTCTGCTAACCAAACAAAGCGTAACGTAACCGATAGTCGAGGAACAATTCCTGAGATTAAACGTAATACAACCTGTTTCAACTGCGGTGAAAGCGGTCATATTTCTAAACAATGTGTTCATAAAGATAAGGGCGTCAAGTGTTTTAAATGTAAAGAATTTGGGCACCGAAGTTTCGAATGCTCAAATACGAACTCGAAACCAGAAGTAGCAAACGTGAATATTGAAGTAGTCTCGAAGTTGACTAAAGAAGTAAAAATTAATGATGTATATGTAACAGCGTTAATAGACACAGGAAGTCAAACTACTTTGTTACGTAGATCTATTTTTGATAAGCTGAATATCGAAGGGCTAGTGCCCGTAAGCTCAACGCTGAGTGGGTTCGGTAAATGTCAAGTAAAACCTCTAGGCTTCTTTAAAGGTAATATTAAAATTAATGATTTCCAGTGTACTGCAGATATTTATGTTGTAGACAACAATGTGATGACACATGAGGCCATTTTAGGCTTAAACGTAATATTGAAAGGTGAAATACTAATAAACGAAAATGGGGTTACCATAAAAAATAAGTCACAGGATGTGGAGGAAGTAAATATTGTGTCTGTTTTACCTGTTGACCTAGCCAGTAACGAAAACGAAATAAACATTGCACCTAGTGTTCCAAACTGCTTTAAAAAGACTGTTCAACAGTTAGTTTCGAACTATATGCCACGTAAGACCAAATCTACGGACATACAATTAAAAATTTGTGTTAAAAATGACGAACCAGTATCGCATCAACCGCGTAGATTACCGTTTTCGGAAAAGAAAATTGTTGAAACCCAAATATCTGAATGGCTAAAGTCAGGAATTATAGAACAAAGTTCTTCGGAATATTCCAGCCCATTGGTCATCGTTAAAAAAAAAGACGGGACACCAAGGGTTTGCGTTGATTATCGTCGTTTAAACAAAGTTGTCGTAAAGGATAGATTTCCTCTTCCCCTGATTGAGGATATCCTAGACCGCCTTCAAGAAGCACGTGTTTTCAGCACTATTGATCTCAAAAATGGCTTTTTTCACGTGGACGTCGAAAAGGAAAGTCGGAAGTACACATCATTTGTTACGCATGAAGGGCAGTACCAGTTTTTGAAAGTGCCGTTTGGACTCTGTAACTCACCAGCTGTATTCCAGAGATTCATAAATACCATTTTTCGACCGTTAGTTAACGATGGAATCGTTTTGCCGTACATGGACGATATCATCATTTTGTCCGCTTCATACGAAGAAGGAATCGAGAGGCTGAGTCAAGTTTTAAATCTAGCAAGGGAATACGGGTTGGAAATAAATTTTAAAAAATCCCAGTTCTTAAAGAAACGAATTGACTTTTTAGGCCATGTCATAGAAGAGGGTAAAATTTTCCCATCCACCTTGAAGACGCAAGCCGTTATGAATTTCCCTGAACCATCTAATTTAAAACAGATTCAGAGTTTTCTTGGATTGACAGGGTATTTCAGAAAATTTATTCCTAAGTACTCTATAATTGCCAAGCCACTTAGCGACCTGCTAAAAAAGGGTAATAAGTTCGAATTCGGTGAAGAACAAAGGATTGCATTCAATCGTTTGAAATCAGCGCTAGCTGAGAAGCCTGTACTTGCAATTTATAACCCTCATTATGAAACTGAACTACACACAGATGCCAGCATAGAAGGATACGGGGCGATTCTAATGCAGAAACCCCCAAATGACAGCAGTTTTCACCCCACTTATTTTATGAGCAGGAAAACATCTGATGCAGAGAAAAAATATTCAAGTTACGAGTTGGAGGTCCTCGCGATCGTAGAAGCACTGAAAAAGTTCCGTGTTTACCTTTTGGGAATTTCATTTAAGATAGTGACGGACTGTTCAGCATTTCAAAGGACGATGGAGAAAAGAGATTTAGCGACGCGTGTTGCTCGTTGGGCTTTGTTGTTACAGGAATTCGATTATGTTATAGAACATCGTAAAGGTGTTAGAATGCCACATGTAGATGCTCTAAGTAGAGCTCCTCTAAACGTTTTATGTGTTTCTGTTGAGAATATCCTACCTAAATTAAAACTTGCCCAAGAAAATGACACTGAAGTAAAAGCCATTAAAGAATTATTGAAAACCTCAAGTTATGAAAATTACTGTAATAGAAATGGCATACTATACAAGTTTATTGACGGCAAAGAATTAATAGTTGTACCGGAAAGTATGCAGACTGAAATTATAAAAGATGCTCACGAGAAAGGGCACACCGGTATCAAGCATACAGAGAAACACCTGAATGAATATTATTTCATTCCCAAACTTCGGCAGAAGATAGAAAACGTTATCGCCAGTTGCGTTCATTGTATCTTAATAAATCGCAAAACAGGGAAAAAAGAAGGATTTTTACATCCGCGATTCAAGGAGGACATTCCTTTGCATACCTATCACATAGATCACTTGGGTCCTCTGGAAAGTACCCATAAAAACTACAAGCACATATTAGTAGTGGTCGACGCGTTTACCAAATTTACTTGGATTTATCCAACAAAATCTACGACCTCAGCCGAGGTGATAGCGAAGTTAGAGAATCAGAAGGCCATTTTTGGAAGCCCTTGTCAGATCATTTCTGATAGAGGAACAGCTTTCACTTCCAGTGAGTTTTCTGACTACTGTGCTAAAGAAGATATTAAACATCATCTAATCACTACAGGCCTCCCGAGAGCAAATGGACAAGTCGAACGGATCAACCAAGTCATTATATCAGTCTTAGCAAAATTGTCCTTAAATAAACCAACTGAATGGTATAAACATACACATGAAGTTCAGAGAACGCTTAACTCAACATATCAAAGAAGCATTAACACCACTCCGTTCGAATTACTCTTCGGTACCAAAATGAACAGTAAGGGCACCGATCAGCTCAAAGAACTGATAGAAAGTGAGTTTCAATCTCAATTCCAGTCCCAAAGAGAAGAATTACGAAAGCAAGCCAAGAGACAAATTTTCCAAGTCCAACAGGAAAATAAAAAGACATATAATGCCAAAAGAAGACAAGCACAGCCGTACAAAGTTGGTGATTTAGTGGCAATCAAAAGGACTCAATTCGGACCACACCTGAAATTAAGAGCAAAGTATTTCGGACCTTATAAGATCACGAAAGTTAGGGGTGGCAACACCTATGACGTAATAAAGGAAGGGTGCCATGAGGGACCCATGTACACTACCACATGTGCCGAATTCCTCAAGAAATGGACGGCGCTTTAAAATTTTCGCAAACATTTATTTCTGTTACTGAATATCCTTGTTTGTTGCTTTTTTTTGTTTTGTTTTGTTGTATTTTGCAGTGTCCTGGAGGGCCAGTCCACCCTAGGATGGCCGAGAATGTAGTGCCGATCATTTGGAGCCTTGATGAAATCCAGATGCTGTGACGCCATTTTCTCTACTACTACGAGGTGCGTAGGCGTCAAGCGAAAATGAGGGGAATTACCTTTTTTTTTTGGACATGATAGACGAATAGACGTGTTAGCAGAGACGCTGCTTCTGTTTAAAACTTTGACGAATCACTTTTTAATGCTCGTAAATGTTAAATATATGTAATAATCGTTTGTCTAATTAAAATGTCTTTCGTTAGCTAATTTATTCATCGTTTTATCCCCACATTTATATTATACACAAAATTTTTTTTTTCATATTTATTAGTCATTTTGTGTTTATAATTTGTTCATATAATGAAACAAACTAAATTTTAATTATTTATACAACCATGCAAGAAGTAAACTGACAGACACAGATCATTTTCAGAGTTCGGTTTTCACATTTTCTGACGGAGATGGCTCTGGAGCTGCTAAAAAGGAAATAAATAATATTTAATAACCATAGAATTCATCCAGAAAAGCAATACAGAAATACATATAATAATTTTTATTACAGAAATATGTTTTAAGAAAAATAAAAAATTTCCTTAGGCAAAGGTACTTAAGGTTACTTTTCTGTTGCTAGTTTGAGGCAGCTCAGTTCTCTTATACAGCCCCATAGAGATGTACTTGGCTAATAATCTTAGTCACTGTTCTGTTTCTGTGTGCAACCATACACACATGACAAAAAGTTTACAGGCTGTGAATTTGTACTAAAATTCACATGAACGTATTTTATTCTTTTTTCCTTAACAAGTCCTCCCCCTCCTCCTCTTTAATCAGGAGTTCTGAGATATTGTTGCAATCCTGAAGGAGATTTCTATATATGACGTAAATGCATTTTTTGAATAGCTAATGCCTGTATTTGGTTGGATTGTCTATGTGGAGTATTAAATACAGATTATGCAGGAAACTTAGTAAGAAATATAAATGCAGTGACTTTTAGGTACAGACAAAAAGTTCTATTGTAAAGGGAAATACAGCAGCATTGAGAAGTTTCTTATATGCCTGGCAATGTCTCCTGATACTAATCATACTTCTGATCTCTGAAAGAACTTTGAAGAGAGCTTGCTTTGTGCATTTATTTGATCCTATCCTGATATAAATAACGATTCAGACAGAAATCGAATAATTTCTCAGAATATTACACTAATTTACAGAACCTTTAGCTGGCACCAAAATTGTACTCTGTTTTTCCTGCATGAAAAAAATTCATTCATTATAGATAATTAATTATATACATCATGCCTAGTCTATTCAACATATCTTCTGCTTCATTCAAACACCTCCTTGTTAATGTCATGTAAATACTAAGCCTCATTAAAAAAAATATGTAGATGTATATTCGGTGATCCAAAAGTAACAGAAAAAATAAAAATTCAATAAGTATAGAGTGTAACACAATATGGTTTTCACAGAAAGATGCTTTTTTTTTTTTAATTAATGAAATATTTTTTGTCAGAGTATCTGCATTTTTCACCAACAGTTAGCACTAGTGGTCCCAGAGAACTGGCATGGCGATTGTGATGGTCACTCAGAATCAACCTCAAGATTCTTACATCCAACACAGTTATATGTTGGATTTACAGGAATTAAAACCAATCTATTTCAAGAGATGTGCTGAATTTGCAAAATGGGCTTCTCAGCAAATGGAAACAATACAGGTTGGTTGTTAAATGTCCTGTGGACTTCAAGGTATTCACACCTTTTGCTTAATGGAAGTGAAAACTTACATATGATTGTGAAAAACAAACAAGGTAACCTAGATTTCCACAAGAGGCAAGCTGTTTTAACATGAAATTTTTTAAGAATTATATTAATATGTGGGTATTTCAAAGTCAGCTCCATAATGTGCCTATTAACTTTGTTGATTACGGCATGGCATATAAAATACCGAAATACACATTAAAAAATTTTTAATTTAGTTTATGGACTGAAATGGTAATCTTTATAAAATATTTTAAATAATTAAGAGTTAAAGAATGTATCTCATTGTCACAGTTTTGCTTAGTTTATGAAGGCCACATTATGATATATGTCCAAATATAATCTGTTATTGATTTAGCTTAGTGATGAATAAAAGTAATATCACTCATAATATTTTGAACTGCTGGTGTTTAAACAGAGTATTAGTTCATGTACAGGCTCATTTTTTACCTGAAGATTAAAATAAAGAACAGTCAATTCAAATATTTCACAGTATGGTCTAGTGCTGAGAAATAAAATTTTGGAAAAATTAAGACAAAGAAAATTTCATTTAGATAGTTCTAAAATTAAAAATTATTATATGAACGAGATCTTTCACATTGTTGCTTAGACATACTATAATTTCACAATACACTTACCAAATTTCATATTTTTCAATAAACATTCTAGGGGGGGAGAGATATTTAAAAAAAGACCTCTTACTATGGTCTGCTAGCTGACTATGCATTTTGATTGAAATAAACGGAGAAATTGCTGTTTTGTTTCTATGTTAGTCATCCAAACTTTTGAACTGCAGTTTATATTATTCTGAACAGGAAATATACATGGTCAGCTCTGCTAGTTTTCCTTATTCAGGTTTACTGATTTTATATAATTCTTCCTTATAGTAAAATCAGCAGACTGATAAATAAGTGGCAATTTAAAGAAAAAAAAATTAACTTATCAAGCAATTTAAAATTTCATTAGTTTTACTATTACACCTTTCTATAGCTTTGCAGGTATTTTCATATGCTGATTTAAATAAAGACTGTTTTTGTTAAACTTGCTGCAATATAACGGTAATATTTTTCATATCTTAAAATCTCACAATGAAGTTGTTAAAATCATCCTTAGTCTAATTATTTTTTCTGTCTATATCAAATAGTTGAAAAGACCAAAGCTATTAAATGGGCCACAATTTTTTCCGTTACAGTTTGAAAAATGTCTTCTGCTTCTCTTTGTTATATTAATTGCAGGTGCCTGTTAAAGGAGAACAAATAAAATTCATATACGTAGGCATGCAACATATGCTCTGAAACACAGTCCATGTGGAAAATCATTCCCAGTTAAAAGATAATAGCATGGTGTGCATTCACTGCATGATTCCTTACTGCCCCCCCTTTTTTTAAGAAGGTAGAGTGGTACATTTAGTATTTCTTATCACAGTCGAGTGTTAATGGCTTTTGAGAAAATTTCTTTATTTCCTCCTTGCAAGAGATGCAAGTGTTGCACATTATATAACATTCATGCAGAGTGGATTGCCTCCACACAAGTCCTGCCTAGGACCAGCCGCAATCAGTACTTCATAATAACCATATTCTCAGTCGCTCCTTCCTGCATGAATGGCCACCAAGATCTCCAGACCTTACATGTTGTGACTTATAAGGCTGTTTGAAGTTGAGGGTGTACAGAGATTAGCTAACTGATGGATAATATTGGCCATGTTACAATGTGACAAGAATTAAATTCCTCTTTGATGCTGCACAGTATCATACAAAATCTTATGAGCATTATGACTTATCTCTTATGACTTATCTTATTACTCTTATGACTTAATCTCATGACTTATCTCTTATGACCATTTTTATGAATGACAAACCATCACATTGAACATTTATAATTTTAGCTGCAATTCTGAGCTGCACCACTATGTGAATTTATGACATAGCTGAAGCACCAATGAAACTACTCAGTTAACAACAGGCTCCTTCCCAATAAAAGAGATAATTATTATTATCATTATTTAAAAAAACTGCTTGTCTTTCTTTGCATTTCTGTGAAAACCACATAGTGCTATTGTGTACTTTTTGAATTATTCAGTTTTCTTCATGTTACTTTTAGATCAGCTGATATTTACTAACATGTGAAACTTAAAACAGGATTTACTGATTACGCAAAGCATGCAACGGCTATCTACTTAAAGGAAGTGATTCCTTTACAGAGGATTTTGCAAGCAAAAACTGCCTTGTATCTATCTGAGGGAAAACCATGGCAACTAACAAACTCTGCAAACACAAAGACACTGGTTTAACATCCAGCATTTTAATCCATCACTGGTGAGAGTTATGCAGAAATTAAATAGCTCAAGTATAACTTCTAATAAGTTTATAAGTTAAACATAATGCATTCATATACATTGCCAATCACTTCTAATCAAATATTCAATTCTTATAAGTGTATTCACATGAAAATACAAAGATAAGTATTGATTAATAAAATAAAATGTTATATAACTTGCATTAAATATTAGGCTGTTATTGAGTTATTTATTCCATTTTGTAATGTTATGTTTAAATTTCTGATAAAAACTTACCAATCTGTGATATACTCCCTAAGAACTACCTCGAGAATCTGTATATGATGAAATTTCATTAGTTCAATGAATTACTATGTCACAGAACACCACAGTAATTTAATGCATACTAGTATTGAAGACCTGAAATCACATTTAGCTGATTTCCAAACTTTAGAGGAAGCATGCAATGAATTGCATGTAAAAGAATGCCTTTAAAAGAAACATGCCTATATTCCATCAGTTTTCAGGTTAATCTGAATCTAAATAGAATGCTTTAAATAACCATCAACACATGCATAATAAATTCATTAGTAAATATTGTCATAAATTTTAGTATTTGTTTAAAATTTGATTTTTATGCAGTTTAATTTATTGTATACTTTATTTTCTCCTTTTATTTACTTATTTATGCATTTACTTCATTTTGTGATGTAATTTTTTGTTTATTTATTGTGTATTTTATATATTTTTGAATTTGTGGCCACTTATTATGCTTCTGCTCACTGAAATTGCATGAAAAACTCAAGTAGAACTGAAGATACTGGCAACTGTTGCTATGCTGGCATTCTTGAACTTTTCAGGAAATGTATTTTTGAAGCTACAGGAACAATTTTTCTTCAAGCATCCAGAAATGCCTGATCTTCCCTTCGAGTAATACATAAATGTAAAGCTCAGAGTGGTCCTAACTGAGCTCGACTGAGAGTTTTCATTTGCTTTATGTTGTTGAGCTTTGCTCAGTCAGCATTTTTAGAAATCTGCATTGTTTTCTTCCATTAGCTGTAAGAGCTGCTAATTTTCTCAATTTGCAATATTTTCTTCTATTAGCTGTAAGAGCTGCTTAAGTTCCAAGGCTTCTTTTTCTCTGGCTTACCAAGGCTTTCTCTTCATCTGGCTTACTTATTAAAGAGATTTTTAGAACCCACAGCACTCAATAATAATATACATTTAACATCTGTTTTAATAATTCTGGACATTCTACAAAAAAAGGGACTGGTTACTAGAATGAAAATAGATTTAATAATAGTCTTGTCAGCTGTGGACATGTTGACCAGTTTTAGTCATAATGGAATGGTCACTATGGAACGTTCTTTATAGGAAATCATAGTTCTTTATAGGAATTTGTATTAATACACAAAATGTAAATCAAATTGTTAAATTAGAAAATGATTTCACTAAAAAACATGCAAAAATTATAAAATAAATTAAAGAAAGGAACATAGATAATCGGGGCATTTAAAAAGTTCTCTAAATTTGGCAGTTCAGTAAGTTTTTTTTTTTTTCTATAAAAGGCATTTACATGCAAAAGACATACATATTATTATAGCAAAAGCATTTAAAAAAATCAAATACTAGCAACATTCATGCATTGGATGGAAAACTGTCAGTAATATGTATTTAATAATATGTATTTTTTCATACTGCATTTAATGTATAAATAATATGTATTTTTTCATACTCCATTTAACTGATAAATAAACAAATAAAATGAAATAAAATATTTTTATCAGCATTTTAAAATTTATTTTGTAAACATAAAACATCAAGAGTTTATGGCTTAAAAAGACTTTGATGATTTTAGAAAAATTAAGGCGCAAAGATTCAGCAGTATCGATTTTTTTTTTAAATAAACAAAATAAAAAACTATTAAACTATAAACTGCTTAGCCTTACCAAACTGAAAAGTTAGCTTGCATTAGGCAGAAATTTCATTTAAAGTTACAGGCATCTGAACTAAGTGCCCATGCTTAATATGCAGTATTATTCAAGATCAGAATAATTTTGCAATTATGTGACAGGTATTTTTAATTCAAATCTAAACAGATTTTGTAATGTGGTATATTCTTGTTTCATACAGTTACATTTACTAAAGTAAGAGATATTTTCAATTTTGTATAAATCTTCTGCATTTATTAAATTTTGATAGGTTTGCATGTTTCTAATCCTGACAAAAAATATTAATTCTGTTATCCTACCTGTTATCAAAAGTTTTGCTGGAGGGGAAGTCAAAGTCGGATTGTCCTGATCTCCAGTAATCTCACAAATCCACTCTCCATTGTCTCTTCCTAATGTAGCAGATGAAATAACAAGACTGCAGTCTCCAGTTAAATGGTCTCCTCTCCAGTTGTAATGTGGGTATCGATCAAGATTGTATCCAATATTGCGACCATCCTTCAGCCACAAACAATCACCAACGGGATTTTCAATTACACATTCAAGAACAACATCTGAATTTTCAACTACTGTCTGAGATGTTGGAGTTTGAACAAATGTTTGGGCTCCTGTAATATGATTGGCATGCAAGTTAAAAATACCAAGGGGGGATAATTAGTAGATTCAGGTGAATAAAAATATTAATTTAATATTAATTTCAAATCTGGATTAATAGTTTATAGCAAACAGTGACACAGACCAGGTGGAGAACTGAAACTGTAAAATGAATATATTCATATAAATAGAATATATCTATACATTTCAAGCAAGAATACTGATAAAACATCACAGAAGTTTTTATGCATTTTTAGAATTAAAAATAAACTAAGTAATAAGTTCATATAATTTTTGTACAATAACAATAAAATAAAATATTTCCCAAGGAAAGAAATATACTTTTATCTAATGCTTTGTACAGGCTAATTTTTTTAATTACATAAAAGGAGCAGTAACTCATGAGAATGAATTAATAATTTTAATTAATATTATATATTACAAACTTTTCAGTAAATAAATGTTAAAATTTTATTGATTTTAAAAATCAAAAATAATAAATTAACAGATAAATATAGTGAATTACTATATTCGAGAATGAAAATTTTAAAATACTACATTCCTCAACATATATTTAAAATTAGGGATATCATAAAAGATAAAAAGAACCAGATTTTAAGTTTAAAAAAAGGGGCAGTTCATTAATTATTTACAAAAAAAATATTAATGATATATCAGAACAAGCAAACAAAAACTTAATTTCAGTGTTAGAATATATTTAAAATTCTATCAACATACTATTTGTTTTTTAGGCTTAAAAAAGTATTACAGAGAAAATATAGTTTGTTATTTCAAAATAGACAATTTAAGGTCCCCTCCCCTTCAGGCTTTTCTCATAGCCAAAATAATGACTTGAATTGCAGAGAAAATAGAGTTTCTTATTTAAAATGGGTGTTTTAAGAAAAATTTTTCTTCTCTCTCTCTTCCCCCCCCCCCACAGCCAAAGAAATGACTTCCATGAAATATGACGGAGCCCTAAAATTTGATAAAATCCCCTAATTTTTTTCTGTGTGGTGACGAGGACACATTTTATGATTTTAAATAAAGGAATGATCATTATGACCCTGTAGTATCTATTTTAAGTAAGAGGCTATATAAATGGGGGGGAAAACCATTAAAAGAATGTTTAAAATGTACATGCTAATATATGCTAATGCCAAGACAAAGCACTCCAAGCAACATGCAGAGTGACAGCATTCAAAGCAATATTTTTCAAAATTTTGCATCTCATTACATGATAATTATTTATACAACATAAAACAAAATTTAGCATATTATATAGCACTTCGTTACAAATATGAATAAATTACATAAAGTATGAAACTTAACGTAAAAATTATAATATGCCAACATGGAAAAAAGCAGAAAAGAAATCTGAAAACTAGTAACTGCAAGGTTTATGCAGCATTACAAAGTTGCACTTATATAATGTAAGTCAAGAATTTTTTGATGCATGGAAGTGCAGCGTTTTTAGCAGTGGAAGCATTGTAACTGTATTTTGATGTAATAATTTTTGAAACTAAATGTAACTAAAAATAAAACACAGTATAAGAAAACTACTTGGATGAGAAAAACAGCAGATCTAAAAAGTATAAGTTTTAGAAAGATTGGAATAACTTTATTACTAAATAGTGCAAGCTGAAAGCTGTTTCTATACTTATAAGTTACATATTTACAATTAACAGTAATAACTAAATATTTTCTTTAGACCAGAGTTTCTTAAACTGTGGGTCGCAACCCCAACTGGAGTCACCAAAAAATTTTAGCAATTTCCATATTTCTGTAACTTATTATAATAATTTTACAATTACCAAATATTTTTACACAATGTATCTGAAAATAGATAAAGATAAGACAATACACACAAAGAAGAAAGGAAAACATTTCGATGCATTTTTTTTTATAATAGAAAAATTAATTTTACTTGCTTTGACGCTGGACCTGCATATGCAAGATCCGAGTGCTTTGGGCTGTTTTTGACTTCAAGCATCACGTTCAGCCGCCTCACCAGTGTCAGAAGTCAGCCGTTCTTATGAGTATCGTTTTCACATGTCTGAGCACTCCTTCACTCCAAATATATACACTCAAGAGCCAAAACATTATGACCAGCCCTACATTTTGCGATGAACGCACCTGGATGACGTGGAAGGCACGTGATCAGGTGGAAGTGGTATTTAACTGCTGCTGGAGAGTCTGAAGAATCATTCTTTCACTTACTTCTGTGTGTGATGGGAAAGGCTGCGGATCTAAGCGACTTTGATAGAGGGCAGATTGTAATGGCTCGAAGGCTTGGAACAAGTGTTTCCGAAACTGCACGACTCGTGGGTTGTTCGCGATTTACAGTTGTTAGTACGTATGAAAAGTGGATGAATGACGGTGAAACCAGCAGTAGACGACATGATGTTGGACGTCCACACGCTATCAAAGAAAAAGGTCGTCGGAGACTGTCTCGCATGGTGAAGCAAAACCGGAGCCAGACAGTGGCTCAGCTGACAGCGGAATGCAGTGCAGGGCCAGGTAGAAAAGTATCGGGGCACACTGTTCAGCGGATACTGTTGGATATGGGGTTACGCAGCAAACGTCCCACTCGTGTGCCTTTGCTGACCAAGCGTCATCGCCAACTGCGCCTGCGCTGGGCACGGGAACATCGCGACTGGTCCATGGATCAGTGGGAGAGAGTTGCCTGGTCAGATGAATCACGGTTTGTCATTCATCACGCCGATGGCCGTGTCAGGATACGCCGTCTTTCAGGCGAACAGCTGCTCTCTCAATGCACAGTAGGTCGTACACAGGTCGGTGGTGGCGGTATTATGCTCTGGGGGACGTTCTCTTGGGCGTCTCTGGGACCCGGGGTTGTGGTAGAGCAGACCATGAATGCTACAAGGTATCTGAACATCATTGCGGACCAGTTGCACCCTTACATGGTCTCTGGTTTTCCAGCTGGAAATGGAATGTTCCAACAGGACAACGCCCCGTGTCACAAGGCTACAATTGTGTTGGAGTGGTTCCAGGAACATGATGCTGATTTCCAGTTAATGTCCTGGCCGCCTA
The DNA here is from genome assembly GCA_000611955.2 of Stegodyphus mimosarum. Taxonomy (NCBI): domain Eukaryota; kingdom Metazoa; phylum Arthropoda; class Arachnida; order Araneae; family Eresidae; genus Stegodyphus; species Stegodyphus mimosarum. The sequence continues at coordinate 519,726 of KK117828.1, forward strand.
ACTCACCGGATCTCAATCCGATAGAACACATTTGTGATGTCATGGGACGGCAGCTCAGAGGTCAAAGACCACCAATTCGCAATATCTCGGATTTGAGTGACCGTTGCTACAACATCTAGTACAATTTGTCTCCGGCCATCTATCAAGGACTTGTGGCATCCATGTCAAGGCGGGTTGAAGTTTTGTTGCGCGCCAAAGGTGGCCCAACTCATTATTGACAGGTGGTCATAATGTTTTGGCTCTTGAGTGTATATGGTGCTACTGTCCCAATAAAACAAAGACCCTGTCGCTTTTGCCATCATTGTTTCGTTTGTTTCATCAGCAAGTACATAACGTATTTTTATTAGTTATTATCTGTTTTAAATAATTACCCCTTGTTTTCTCAACAATAAATTATTTTAAAATATTTTTACAAATCATGGATAAATTGTTGAATTTAAGTAAACAAATTAAGCATATGGAAAATTGAATAAGGTTGAATTTAAGAAACTGAAATGACGAAAAGTCATCTCCGGTACCTAGCATGATGCAGTTAAAATACAAGAAAACGAAAATATGATGAATTATATTTGGAATATAGTTTTACTTCTTTTAATTATGATGGAACTGAAAAACCATTACGCTTAATTTGTAAAGAAGTTTTGGCTACAGACAGCATGAAACCCAACAAATGAATGAAAAGTATTTACTTGCGTTTTATGAAGCATCCTATAAGAAGGCCTATTCAAATGGAGAAAATCTAATATTGCTGGCTACTATTAAGATGCCCGATTAGTTCATGGTAAAAAAGTACGTGGATGAAATTCATAAATTTCCATTATTCAATGAATGATACTTTGGAAATTAACATTAGCAGCTAAAAACTAAACTCAAAATGAGTCCTAAATTTGTAATCCAGTTGTCTAAATCAACTGATATTACCAGCTTGGCTGAATTATTAATGTATGTTAGATATATTTTTGAAGGATGTATTTATGAGGAATTTTTATTTTATCGGTTTTTGGATGGACACACTTAGGATGGCTACCTATTCATATTCAAATAAAAAATTGATGCTTTTATTGAGAAAATTACCATATGGAGAGCTATGATGGAAAAGGTTTCTTAGAAATGTTTGTTGCAACAAGTGAATTTTTAAGTGAAAATGATGAACTAGATCATGAAAAAGATGAGTTGTTAAAAGTGATAAATGAACATCTTCGATGTCCTGAGAAAATTTTTGAGAAATATTTCCCTTCAAATTTTAGGGCTGAAGAACTAATATGGATTGCAAAACCATTCGGAATTAATGTGGAAAATATTACTCATTTGTGATTAAAATCACAAGAACTTGCTGAGTTATCAAATGATTCAGGGTTGAAAATTTATTTTAATACAAAGAATTTAATATTTGTGTTAAATGACATTTTTGTCTTTAACCACCATAAAATCAATATGCTAATCAAATGCAAAGAATATTGAAGAAGTGCTTCATCCTGCAGTATCGACTATTTTGTCAAGATCTGATAATACAGTACAAAGTTTGAGATCCAGACATTCAATATCCGGAATGATCTAAAATCCGGACCTCAAAAGTGCCGACGACTTTTTTTTTGCTTTACGCATGCACATTTGATTTTCCCAAATAAAGAGTGGAGAGTCATGATTCTTTATTTCCCTTTGGCAGTAAATAAATACTTCGTTATTGAAGAAACAATAATTTAACATAAATTTGGGTGATCAATAATTTGGCTCCATAGCTCCGTATCTACTTGGCATGCATCTCAAACCAAAACATTCTAGACAGAAACATGGTTGATTTTATACCTACTAATTTTTATAATGATTTACACTTACTAGTATTTTACATTCCTGATGCCAACTTGGTGAATCATTACTTATTACATTTTGCTTTCATCAATGCATGTTTTTTAACACATGGCAACTTGAGTAATGACTCATGCAGGGGTGCACAGATAATTTTTTTATATTAGTAATTTAATAAACAAAGAGTATGATAACCTTTTATTGTGATATTATGCTTGGCAATGATTACAGATTTAAGTTAAATACGATAAGAAATACTGACGAGAAAAAATTTAGCAAAAATTTCTTTCCATATGCTAAAAATAGATTTTGCCAATAATACTCATATGCCAAAAGATATGATTACATTTAGTGCTATTTGAATTAAGAATAACTGATTTGTTTCTCACATAAACCCAGAACCGGCGCCAGAGCTCATATGCTGCAGCAGGCAGCAGAATTAAGGGATGACAAGAATTTTGGAATTTGGAGAAGCACCAAGCAACAGAATTAGGAGATGAAAATATTTTTGGAATTTAGGGAAAGCATTACAATTTAAGGGCGGCAAAAATTTAGAACTTAGGAAGGCACTTGGTAGCAGAATTTAAGACCCGAAGGAGACTGCATCAGGAGGTAAGATATCTAGTGACAGCCCTCGATAATCCTTAAGTATATATGGGAATTTATTTCTTCAGGACTCAGATAAGCTTTAAGCATTTGCAAGAAATAGACGCAAGTATAATAAAATAACTAATACAATCAAGCTTAATTGTTTGAGTGCACGATAGGAGCAAGACAAAATTTAGTGGAACAATTTGTCTTTCATTGCCAATCTCATACTACTACATAGCCAGTAATATATAGCGGATGGTATTAAGCTAGGCTAAAATTATACTTTACTGATTCTAAGGAATTTCAGTCAATATAGCAGATCCAGCTTAATTATTTTTGCAGGCTGTTTTTATTACAACAATTTTAAAGAAATTTTAAGTTATGAAGAAAATTAAAGTTATGAAAATTAAAAATTGATAAAGGGCATATCCATCTCAAAATTATGCGAGGAAAATGGCATTGGAAAGTCAACTGCATATGACATTTAAAAGAAAAAAAAGTGGGGGAACTTTTGAAGAACTGTTCAGCTCATACTTCACTTAAAATTTTACTGAAAGATAATGTATTCGTATTATTACTTCCTCCAAATTGTATGTCCATCATTCAGCCTATAGATATCTGAATAGTGTGCATGCTGAAAATGCAAATATAAAGTAGAATTTTTAATATCCATGTTAAATTTCTTGAATAATTGCAAGACTATTCAAGGGTTTTTTAGCATTTTAGTGTGAAATTTGCTTTGTGGAACATCATGGGACGATGTGTCTCCAAATACTTTAAAAAGTGCTTGGCATAATTTATAGCCAGCTAGCATATTTCATGATGAGGATGAAAATGATAGTCGCGAATGTGAAGATTTTCGGATATTGCAATATATAGATAATGCTCCAATCATCAATCAATTAGCGGACAGAGAAATTTGTGGTATGGTTCTGGATCCAGAAAATATCGCTACTGATAGAGTGTTAGAGAAGTTATTGAAAATGAAAAAAGTTCAATTGACGTGTTAGTCAGAATTCTTGACACAGCAATTACAGGACTTAAACAGTGGAACGTTGTAACTGAATAAGAAAATATGTCTGTCTACAAAATTAAAGAGAAAATATTACCACAAAAAAAGCAACTTGAACAACTTACATTGAAAGAAATGTTTTCTAAAGTAAACAAATAAATATTAAGTTTTTTTTTTTGTAAATTTTGTTACCCTTTAGTTCATAAATGCTTCATTATTTCATAAATCACAATTTCATATTTTTAATCCTATAATTTCTACATGCCATCTTACAAGTTTTAAACTGATGATCTAATATCCAAAAAAATCCCAAATCCGGAATCACCGAAGTCCTGATGAATCAGGATCTCACACTTTGTACTGTATAATTAAAATTAACAGGCACACCCTTCCCACTGATACTTAATCCTCGCATATGCGCTGTTAGAAGTAACAGTAGTGACCTTTCAAGTGGCTTACACTTGAAGGATAGATGACAGTTAATTTTTAAAATTTACCCAAGTAATTGAATTTATATCTATTATTGTATAATACTTTTAAGTGTGTGACTTATTTAAAATTTTCACATTGTTTTATGTCTTAAAATTAAAGACGTAAAACTGCAATAGTATATTACAGTGCAAGTGACGAAAGTAACAGTTTCCCTCATGTGTGTGTCGGATTTATGCAATGCTTGCAGTCCAACAACATTTTCATAAATATTATGGGGTCAAAAAGTTTAAGAAACCATGGTTTAGACAATCCTATCATGCTTCTACTTGCAGCATGTTAATTTCAGAAAATGTTTTATCCAATAATTTGAAAATTATAGACATAAATTAATAATACACAAAATGAGAAACTGACTTTATTAATATTTTAAAAGAATACAGCATTATAAAAATTAAATAAAAATCTTTAATATTTTAATGACATCTTTCTGTTAATGAAATTAGCCCCCGCTCCAGTTAGTTATGTCTATTTAAGTAGTGTGTGCCTTTTTTGTGGCATTTTTTGCTTGCTGGCTTATTTACTCTTGAGCAGCTTTAAGAAAGTATAATAATTCAATTCCAGAATTTTGCTCACTGTATGAAATCATATACAGCAGCATGACCAGTTTCACTCCTTCCATTTTTTAAATCATGATATTAGAGATCTCTCTATTTCATTCTTAATGCTGTAATTAAACTCATATTTATTATGACAAAAAACTTTTGTACAGAATAAGGGCTCAACAGTTTCTTTTCTAACTTTACAAGGCTTCCATATTCGTCAAGAAAAAGACTATAGCAGATTATCAAGCTTCTTTCTTCTATCATACAATAGGCATTGTCTCTCTCATACTTGTTTGTTAAATACTTATAAGTTATGGATTTTATCGATTGAAAAATCAAAATAGTTCTTCTACCTATAGCAAAAATTACTGTTACAACCAGCTAACATGCCAAAAAAAGTTATAGCCAATATTCTGCAAATAAGACAATAATCATTATAATATTTACTCTCTTTTCACTGCCTTGCCCAAAAAAAAAAGTTATATGACTTGCCTCATTTCCTGAGGTTAAATTCAGTACCCTCAGTAATGAAGGCAAGTTTAAGAGTTATGAAGATGGCCCTGAGAAATCTGCATTTTGAATCTGAAGTTAGATTTTAAGATTTCAATGCCATTCAAACAGAACTGGATATACTCACCATGGCTTCATCATAAATTGGAAAGCAATGAGGCTGGATTTTTAGCTTGAATTAACTGAATTAAAATCTAACAATCATCTTAAGCATTTGTTTCTCAGTGTTCCAAAATTGGAGTTTTACAAATTGTTATCAAAAGCAAGTTTCCTAAATTTAATATCTCATGCCCAGATAATTATTGTTATGTTTCTTTCATCTTACATATGTAAATAAGTTTCAAGTTTCGCTGTATGCCGCACCTAGCTAGTAAAATAGACTTATCTTTTTACTGGCTCAATGAAGCAGAATGCTTCTGAAAGTAAATCATTACATGAAAATTAATAGAAAAGGGCCGAAACATAAAAAGTGGGTAAGGAAAGCAGTAATCATAACAAGTAGAGATGCACTTCACATGGATGTAGCACCATCTAGCGAGCCCAAGCATGGTTAAAAACAGTCATCTTTCAGTGGTGAGAGGAAAATTAAAGTTCCAGATCATCTAAAATTTTAACAAAACACAGTGCTAACTGTTGTTTCACTTCAGGAAGATTTCAGCTTCTTAAACTGGGCAATAAATTTCAGAAATTTACTGAAAAATCTACCAAATTTGTCAATCAAATTTCGTGTAAACAAGTGTTTTCTACCATGAACCTTAAGAAGAATTCGATTAGAAATAAAGTAGTATATAAGTATTTAGTATCATTTCTCAGAATTAGTACATTGTAGTTCAAACCTAAATTTCAGGAAATTTAAAAAATGTAGTAGCAGTTTCATACATTAGATTAATATTTGTTTACTCTTTTAGTCTGCTAGTTTCTTTCTTTTGTTTTTTGGCCCACTCATAGATAAGTTTGCCCATCACTTTTCTAGCATGTTTAATAGTTACTAATTTAGAACCACTGACTTGCAGTTTGTACATAATTTTACTATTATATCTGGATGCATTCTAAAGAGAGAAAAGTTGGGTTTTGCCTTCTCACCTCCCTGATTTAACTGACTCTAGACACACTTCCCACTATTATGGATTTTTTCATCCTTTACATTATTAATACCATTTATTGTATTAATAAAGCATACTAATAAATAATTACATTTGTTATACTAACATACTTTTTTTTATTATAAAGTTCCATTTTTAAAAAAATGTTACACAAATTTGCAGCTAAACATTTTAAGGCTCTGCAGATTACTGATTGAGATTACCGATAAATAGACACCATATATCTCAAATCCAATGCTCATACTATAGTAATATGCAAAACCAGTGCAATCTGTTACCAGAATTGAACATGAGGAAGTATCAGTGTTCAGTGGCTTTAACCTCTTGGCTATTGGTTAATCCACATGATTAATGGTATCATATAAATAAGACTAATAACACAGAAATATGTTTTGCATTTGCACTGAAGGCTTTGACATATAGATCATATATTTCAATTACATGTATAGTTATATGCAATATAGTATCAAAAGATTAAAGTTCAGCTTGAAAAATTCATAACAGTTAAAGGGGTTAATTTTTTAAACCAAGCACTTAGTATCCTGAATTACCTAGGCTTAGTAACTTACCTATTCTTACTGGGATTAAAGTGTTTGTAATAACTCCATTGAGAAATTCTTGTAAGATTTCAAGATTAACGGCATCAGAAAGTTTATCTCCAGAGCAGTTTAAAGTTGAAGTGTTTAACCAAGAGCTCTGCAGCTGAAATAGATTAACAGTTATCACAAATACAATTTTAACATCAGAATGATTTTTCGAATATACATAAATATTTTAAAGTAACATATGAAAACAAATTTTATATGTACAGAAAATAATTTTCTTTACCTATGTAATTAATTAATTTAATGATACATAAATAGCTGTAGCTTAAGAATTAAAAATTAATCTGGCAACATAAAACTCAAAATGAATCCGATGATAGTAAAAACAAACTGATGGTGTAAAATGCAACAGAGAGGCACGATGTTCAAAGCAGCTTTGAACTTTAAACAAGAAAATGAACCAAGTTAAATGATGTATTTTTGTGATTTTTGTAAATATATATAATTACTAAAATTATCCACTCCTCTTTTATGTCTGTTGTAATTATCACTATATTGAGAAGTACAAATAATATGCATGTTCCTCGCATGCATTACGAGATGTTGAGCAAGCCAGATCAGAATTCAAGAGCCAGTAAGGATAACATTTAGTATAAAAATCCACTTCAAGTATAATGCCATTATTTTGTAGCTTTGCTTATATTTGTAACTTCTGTATATCAAATGAGCAACATACTTCAATATAAAAAAAGTTATACAAATTTGCATCTAAACATTTTAAGGCTCTGCACATCGCCAACTGACAATGTAGATAAACAGGTACCATATATCTCGAATCCACTGCTCATGCTATGCAAATCAAATGAGCACCATATTTCAAAATAAAAACACTTTAAAATATAGATAACAACAAATCATGTAGAACACATTTTTAATGAAATGCAGGCCCAATGGCACTAAGAGACAAAGAAAAGATGAAAGAATGTGAGACTCCTCATCCACTTAATAACAACTTTTCCCTTCCCCTTCATCATCTTATAGTTATGCTGTTCACTCCTCATCATGCAGTTATAGTAAAATTAAATTAAGTATTTGTCTGTTTTATCTGGCTAATATTTATCTTTTTGTCTTAGATTTAATGATTTCGATTTGGCTTTCTGTTATGAACTTCTGCATTAAATACTACTGCAAAATTTAAATAATCATCTGTGGTCCAAGGACGAATTAGTTTTACATTAATTCCTATGACAAAAATAGTTTTAGTTTATGAACTTTTCAGATGATGAATGGTCATCAGGAGAAATTTGTGAACAGAGGTTCCACTGTACTATAAAAATTTTGAACGAAATGCAAGCAAACTTTGTACGAAAAGAATGTTCACTTTCATTCATTTTGTTTTAAACTATCATACATTTCAACAAATATATTTATTGTTTAAATTAGTTTAAATAATATTTATGAAGCTGGTACTGGTAATTCCATGTTTATAAAATAAAAAGGTATATTTTTATATTTCAGAATTTATATTAATTATGTAAGTTAGCAAAAAATAAAAATGTTTGGAAGAAAATATGACTTCATGCAATATTTGGGAAAATTAAAATTTTTATTCAGAATATATACTCATGAATTATAAAAATGAAATATATTTATATTCCACAAAATATATGGAAGAAATTCTTTACGAATGTTAAAAATTGTATGTTCCTTTGTTGAAATTTTTAAGAAAATTTATTTTGAAAGAATTAAATTGGAATAAACTATCATGCATTCAAAATGCCCAATGACAACATTTTATACTGTGAATGATTTTATTATAAATACATTAACCAATCATATATAAATTCAATAAGCTAGAACAAAGTAAATAAAAAATTGATTTTTGTAAGAAATTTTATTTATTAAAAAGGGCTTATTTTTTACAATATTCTTTAATAATATTTTTCACAAATAAACTACTTTGCAAAATAAAATAACTTTACTCAAACCAGCTGGATTAGAAATGTAGGCCTTCTCGTTTACTGCTCCATGAGATGCTGTTCATGATAATGGCATTTGCTGATAAAAGACGAAATTGAATAATATAAATTTTACTTTAGCCTCAGTTTTCTAGCTCATTTTAGAGAGGTACAGAATATTTCTTTAAATATATATTCACTATAAAGCCTTCTATGCAGAACTTGGACAAAATTGGTGCGTTATGCAGCATGCTGATTTTAGAAAAGATCAAACAATTCCTGTGTTCTGTTTTTATATTGTGAATGATTTTATTATGGACTTTGAAATGTAGGATGAGAAAATCTTTCAAATTATAGAACATATGTCTTTGGGTGCCAAAAAGGAGATTTATATATAAGATTCAGGATAAAAGAACTTTGAGGAGAGAAAAAAATTAAAACTTTTAGTCCTGCCTATGCAAGTCACAAAATTGCTGAAAATAAAATTACAAATTAAATTAGTTAACATGATTTCAGAACTCAATGAACTTCTGCTAAAAACAGATGATGCTTTAAAAAATTACTCTTTTGTGTAGATATAATGAGACAGTGAAAATAGCTAGTTGATCTGGAAATAGGGAAATTAATAAAATAAGGAAAAATGTAATGTCTGTTTGATGACTAAAGTCTTCCTTTGAGTGTTAACTCCATTTATAGTGAGTACTGATCTTGGATTTAATAACAGAGTAATAAATAGAGACAGTTGTTCTGTTTCCTAATTCTGTTTGGTCACTGGCTAATGTTCCGTACCTGATAAGTAACAAATTATGTTAAAAATAAATTGCTTTCCAAAATTTGTTCAATATGATTAGTAATTCCTTAATGAGTGGATCGTATAGTGGTATTCTGAGTAAACGCGTTTGTTTTACACCCGGGAACGGCCGTGGGAAAATGGCTTTCAATGGTTATCAGGCTCCCTGTCAATTAAAAAGAATTCATTCCAAGTTTATGACACCATAATCAATGATATACCAAATATAATCTCCAATATATCTAACATATCTTAACTAAAATGAAGGAAACACCAAATAAAAGAAAGAAATCGCTTATCTCTAAAGGATTATCATTTATTCCGTTACCTTAAATTCTAACATATCAATTACAAGGAAAATAAGCAAATCAATCTGATCACATTTATTTTTATCTTTATCTTATTTCTATCTTTATCTCTATTTTTATCTCCAGGAAGAAAAATAACCTTTTGTTCTTAATTACATAATTAAACCTTTATCATTTTCCTTTATCAATACCAGAATTTTACATACATTACTCTCAAAGTATTGGCCAAGAGTTACAAAATGTTATCGCACTTGGCGAGAAGATTGATGAGGTCAACGAAAGAAATGGATTGTCAGAGTCCTTGACAGTCTAACCATAACGGGCGCGATTTCTCAAAAGAGATATAAAATGGGAGAGCAATAAAGAAAAAAAAACTTATCTTAAATTGCAGCATCACCCTGGGGCTTGGTCTCAGCAGGATACGGGTCCCTGGCACATCTCTTCCTTCGGCCCTCCGGTGGAATTCTCAGTAGAACACAACCAGGGTGCACGGCTCATCGGATTACCTTCCGAACACTCCTCGAACTGGCAGCAGGTGGTCAGGTTTGATAGCTCAAGAGGACGATTCCTTTATTCTGAAGTGCAGACATTCGGTGGACCCACGGACGAGACAAGCGCCGCAATCAAATCAGGGGCTACCGCGAAGTAAGAAACCCAGCAAGGAAAATTCTAAAAACTTTCAGCCATAACTCCAAGCTTTTGAGCTCCCTTCAACTCGCTCAAAAATATACACGACTTCAAGAAACAGTAGACAGGTGACGAGCGTCTCAAAAGTTCTCCCTTCCGCCTTGGGGTTTCAATCAAAAGTCACGAACAATCAAAAATACTGGCTCCCGTTAACTAGTAGTCTCATCTCCAAGTCGTTACTCCTCCTTCGGAGTTCCAGTAAAAAGCGTCGAACATTCAAAATTCTTCCCTCAGCTCTCCCAAAAATACAGGCTGCCAGAAAACCAGGATTTCGCTCACTTTCAAGACCAAAAATTCCAATTTTTCACCAAAACTGACGAAACAGTCAACTGCGCATGCGCGGCCAGCCAAGATTCCGGTCAGAACGGTCTCTTTTCTTCGAAAATGTCCATTATCCTACTAGAACGTGAAAACAGCAACCCTTTAAATCTTCTCACGTACACCCTTTTCCCACGACAACGAAAACAAAGAAAATCTTCTAGAACATTCTAAGATGATTCATCCTTACCCGAACAACAATGACACTGCAAAACTTCGTTCCTCACCAATCTTTCCACCCAAGAACAAACGCCATAATTAAATACAAGGATATAATATTGAAGCATTATATATATATATTTCAAACAAAAATATAAATATTACCAAACTAAAATATTAATACCTTAATTAGTAATTTAGATAATTAAATAAGATTCTGATTTTTCTAAATGAAGGAAATAATTAACTTGAACTCTTTTTTTTTTTTTTTTAATTAGCAGACAATCATCAACACAACATTTCCTACATAACACAGTTTACATGGCCTAATTTTTCAGAGTTATATTCGTTTGGACTGCCTTTCGTCTCCCTCAGTACATTGGGAAATTTGATTTCTTTCTTGAACTCTAGATGGCAGTTGTAGTTGCATCACTTTTACTTACTCCCATTAGACTGTTTAGTTTCAAAAAGATGCTTTGAAATATCCTTCTACCAATGTAAAATGATATGAAGCATTACAGTTAAATACAAGGCACATTCAGGTTTAGTCAGATTGAACACAATAGTCAGGTTTAGTCAGATTGAACACAATAGTCAGGTTTAGTCAGATGTAGTCAACTGATAGAATGAATTATTTATGTATACCGTTTATAAGTTTCTGCTAGAAAACTTACTTGGGTCCGTTCACTTACTTGGGTTGTCTTCAAACTTCAGAGCAAGAACTATTGTTGCGTAGGTTTCAAGAGGTTCAGTCCTGAAAGGTAGTCAGAAAACACCTCCCTCAAAGTCATAAATTTCAATTTACCATGAGTTCTACAACAGTAATAGAACATAACACAGAACTATAAAAGCCAAAATTAAAGGAAAGATGCTAGCTGAAAATATGCAACACAAAACCATCGGATCCAGAATCAAAACAAAGATTCTTGAAGAAACATGCAGCACAGAACCATTTGAGCTTGAATTAAATGCAGCTTAATTATATTTGATGAAACATGCAACACAGAATTATAGGAGCTGGAATCAAAATGAAAATGTTAACTGAAACATGAAACACAGAACTGTTGGAGATTGAATCACATGAAAATGCTTAATGTAACAAAAGTGCATTTTCACTGCAGCAGACTGGATTCTCTAGATCAAGTTAAACAGTCTAAAACAGTAGCCAGATAATATATCAACTGATCTTCATTCTGGAAAAATATAAATCCATCGAACAGTTAGCAATACACATCTTATCTCATTCTCAATATATTTTGTATTTTATTCCAATCTTGTCATACATCCTTGATTTTCTTTTTCTCCATTAATTTTTCTCATCTCAACATATAACATATCAATCTGACCATCCAACATCAATCTCTTCCTCTACCCTCAATATACCTTTTCTATCCTGTCTTTGCTATTTCTGCTCCTTTTTTCATCTCAGAATAAATTCAGGCCATCAGTCCAAACTCCACCTAAATCACCTCTCATTTTCCCTTTATCCACTTCATTTTTTCGGTTGTGTTTTCACTAATTTCCATTTCTTAATTATCAACTAAAAGTGGCACATAATGCAACTATGCCTTCTATCTTACATTGTTAAAGCGATATCTCGAACCACATTCTTGAAACCAATCTAAAAAAGTCTGAAGGGATTAAAGTGATGTGAATCTGAAGTAGAAGTGATGCAACTATGATTATCACTTGATCACTTCAGAGAGAAATATCGATTTCCACAACCTCCTAGTGTGTCATAGGAGACAAAAGGCAAATTATGAAGAACAACTTTTACAAAAATAAACTGTCTCCTTATTGCTTTGCTATCAAGTCCAAGGGCAATACTCGCAAATTTCCTGTCATTAGCAGACAAAAAGAAATTTTTGCTTATTTTATTCATTTTCCCTAATTTCAGATCCACCAATATGCAAAAAGGAATATTTTTGCAAAGCATCATCTGTTCGAGTTCGAGAGTTCGGTCATTGGCAAGGTGCTCTTGATGAACTCTAAAATGATTTAATTAAATAGAACTCCAAGAAAGTGACAAATTTCCTCATTTTATGATAAAAAGCACTAAAAAAAAGTTACTCTACTTTTTCTCAAGGCTCCTTTGTCCTGATTCTTTTGTATAAGTATTTTTTGGGGGGGTGGGGCTTTACTTGAGAACCTATCTTCTATCAGATAACAAATTTTCCCATTTGTCTTTTCAAATGAGTTTCAAATAGAATGGGTATGCCATAGGAATTGTTTATCCTTCCCTAAAGTCAAACTGTTACATAATGGGTAAGGCCAAGGCCATTCACTTTCCTTGTGATACAGCCCACTTTCTGCAAGATTATCTAAATGATTAATTGTATATTAGAAAGCTAAATAATACATAGTTTCTTCTTCCTTTTAAAGATCACATGAATAATTTTTCTGCCGATTGGCAGAAATGGACTGATGCTAATGGCAGTTATTTTGATTAATCAGGTACACTGCTTCAGCTATAAGCTTAAATGATTTTATGAAATCCATTGGACAAGCAACTGCTTCAACTGCTCGCAATCAATCAGTAGGCCATGGCATAACAATGTGCTAAAAGAATAACTTAATTTATTCTTTCTTGCAAGTATAGATGTTTATTAGAACAATCTTTTGCTCTTTATTCAGATATCTAATATAATCAGATTCTGGATGCCTATACTACACCATAAGAGTCGTCTTCAGTTAATTGGGTTCAGATGTTGCTAGTAGTGAAAAACAGTTTTAGTCAACATTGCCTACTCTGCAAGTATGGAACTGGTTAGAAATGCAGGGAAAATGGTTGCCATGTCCTCAATCAGAGTTGTGCAGTTAGCTGTAGAAATTTAACTTGGCTCTGTACGTGTTTTTGCCGCTAATTATTTCATATTTAAACGAAGAATACTGTCTCAGATCTCTAAATCGACATCTATATTTCCATAAGTATCCCCTCCCCCGTTTTTCAAATATCTTGTATTAGCTACTTAAAAAGAGTAAATACTTTTCCTTCTTATGTGCCAATTCTGCTCATATCTAAGCCTCTGTTACAAAGAATTCCCATTTATTATGCATTACAGAATAAGTAAATTCAGATTACATCTTAATTTCTACATATTATCCAATTAATAATATTGGAAGTAATAAATTTAGTAATTTATTCTGAATAAATTTCTTATATATAAAGAAAAAAAATCTGAATAATAATTTTCTTAAATTAAATTTATTTATTATGTAATCTTAAGTTATATATCATTTTTAATTATATATAATATATGATAATAAACAGCAAATACATTACAAATACAATTATTCCAGCAAATACAATTATTTCTGGAGCATATATAAAATGCTGATCTCCAAAGAGTTTACTTTTAGTATTAGCTATATTGCGATAGTCAATTAAAAACTTCCTTTCAGATTTAACAAAAATTTTCATGTTTATTCCTTTTGAATGTATAAATTTTAAAGCTGCTTTGAATAGAATACAAGAATACAAATTAAGTTAACATAATAGATAATTTCTGACAAAATAAAAGATATCACCTTTCACCCACAGTATCACATATTTTACAGTTATAGTGGTGTAGAAAGCCCAAAAACAATGACCTTAAGTTTTAAGACTATTAAGAAGTGTGATATTACTTTATAGAGGTCATAAGGTATTTTATTTTGGAACAGGAGACATGAAAAATGTGCAATGCCCTTGCCAGAACTCTGGACTTTCCGACTGCTAGCTAGACATGCTTTCCAATTACACCATGAAGGCACGTGGTAAGGAGGGAACCTTACAACCCATGTACCATAACATGTGATGTTATTTCAGATTCACAACTTCGTAATATTTTTTCAAAATTAAATTTTTAAAAAAACTTACTGTTGTCACATTCAAAGCTCCAAATGCAGGCAGTTTATTTGGAATGCCAAGAGTAGTTTCTAAGTCATCCATAACCTAGTAAAATATTAATTATTAATAATATTAAATTTACTTTCATTATTCTGTGTGAACAAGATTTATAAGAAATATTTTATGCAGCAAAATAGACAAATTAATATTTTCAAATTAAATTTGAAATTCTTAATATTTTGAAGAAAGATTTAAATATGCAACACATATTATTACTTTAATTTTCTGAGACATATATGCATGTATATTTGTATTTCAGAAATGGAACCCAAATGAACACTCACATTAATTTACGTTAGATTAGGC
This sequence comes from Stegodyphus mimosarum, assembly GCA_000611955.2. Lineage (NCBI taxonomy): Eukaryota > Metazoa > Arthropoda > Arachnida > Araneae > Eresidae > Stegodyphus > Stegodyphus mimosarum. The sequence continues at coordinate 534,742 of KK117828.1, forward strand.
TCTTTAAAAACCACATATGAAATCAAGTTTTAAAACATTTAAATGTACATATTATATCCCAAAACAGTATGAAGGTAATATAATTTTATGTTTTTATTAATTTCAAACAAGATAAAAAAAATCCTATTAGCAATGTATCTCAAATTCTGAATTTGAATAAAGCCCTTGTGCCTTTGAAAATCATATATATGTAGAAACAGAAGTTAAAAAAAAAAAAAATATTTCTTGCTGTTGGAATGTTTATTTCAAATCTAAAAATAAACAAAGCAGAACATATAGTTGCACATTTGCCAGGTAATATTGCTAGTATATTAAAGGGCAAAAATAATGCAGTGTACTTGCAACTAGGTAACTGGCATGCACTGATGCATCATTTCTATTAACACACACCAGCATTTGCATTTTACTAAATAAATAAATTACTTGTACTGTTAATTAAATGCAGACTCCTCTTTGCAAATGAGCAATCTAATAGAGATATTAGTTTTTTTTAAAAAAAAAGGATATTACGTAATAAGTGAACAGTTTACAAAATAACTATACATATGTAACATTTCTGTGACTTAATAAAATGTTCAATATGAATAGATGGCCCAGGTTACATATTATTTATTACATGATGACATTATTTTGCCCAAAAGATTAACTGATAAGATAACAGAGGTTACATTTTTTAACTGTCCTTTTACATTTTTTAACTGTCCTTTTTCCCCCCGGGGGTCGACGTAGAGAACTCTGCGAAGCTACTGGCTAGGATCTGTACCTAGGCAGTCTCGGCCACGGGGGTATACAAATTATGAACCTGGTGGTTCTGGGGACTCCGGAAAGGTCACTTATTGGCCGGCCCGGGGTTCTGGCATGTCTTAGAGCTGGGTGGTTCTAGTAGCCCGGGGTTCGCCCTGGGTATGCTGGGTAATGTCCCCCAGCGACGGGCTCGCCCGTGCGACTGGTGGGTAGCAAATTGACGACCAGTGACGCCCCAAATTGGGTGCGTTGCGCCGACCCCTCAAGGTTCCGGGAAAGAGGTTGAACCTCGGCCTCGGTTCTGCGGGGGGAAGGACCTGTAGTGCAATTAAGTTTGCGGAGCAGGGAATGCCTATATTGTTGTTGTCCTTTTTTGAAACTGAATTTTAGTTTATCAATAAAAGATGACAGCAAGAATTTAACAAGCATTAACCCATTCACTGCCAAAGCTGATATTGTATGTTTCTTCACATGTGCCATGACCTGTGTTTTCATGCTTTTACATTATTTGATAAAAAAGTAAGTAAACTCATTTTGCCAACTACAAGTATTCTTGTAGATGGCAGCATATGTGTTAAATCTCCTAAGTTAATACTAAAAGAAATTTTTGTACATTAGTAATTGATGGTTAATGCTTATAAAAGGCTAATTTAGATTTTAATATTTGGCAATATTGATGTTTTTTATTTGTAAAAGATTAAGTTTCATGAATCTGGTATCAGTTGAGAATATTTTCTGTTTTCAGTAGTTGTTTTATGCATTTCTTTTAATGCTTATTGTAGAAGTCTGATATTTAGAAGTACAGAACTTTAAGCTTCTAGGATACCTTGAATCAGTGCTATTAGCAGTCTTAGTTAGTTCGTTCCGAGTGAGCAAATATATCAGTACAGCTTGGTCTGTTGCAATAGTTTCCACAAACTGCAGATGAAACTAGTCATTAGACAGAGCTTTCCTGCAACTGGGACTTCAGAGCGTGCTACCAGTGACTTTCCATTTCCTTCCATCAACTAAACATTAATGATTACTCCCTCGCCTGCAGTTCTTATGAAACACAACAAAAATTTATAACAAACACTATGATATTACTAGTGTACATTAAAGAAGTAACAGCAGGACAACAAACAGTTGCTTTTCATACCTATACTCTCATGTATGACTATGTGGCACTTAAGTATCATCATCTTATTGACCATGAAAGCTGGCTAAAATGGAACCATAATATTTGGCTGAGATCTCAACAAAACTGTGCTAACCATTCCTATGGAACTCTTGCAAAGATTCATCAGTCTCTCTACACAATCCACCAAATAGCTACACCTGCAGAAGTATTTAATTCACTTAAAAAAATTAAAGCTTTTGTCAGTTTCAACTATTGTGTTAGGCCCTTTGATTTTATCAGTAGCTTTCTTCACAATGACATGAGACACAGTTCCTGTAAAAAACTTTTCCAATTGACTACTAATTTTATGGTCATATCCAGTTGTTCTCACATGAGAGATTTTAAAATTTCTCATAAATTTCACTTATAAATACGATCTTGACATTTTTGAATTTCTTAAAATAGCTATGAATCAACATGAACTTTAAAAAGTGAAAGCTTGCACAGTAATCTTGCAATATTCCGAACTTTCAATACTCTGAGCTAAACTGAAAACTGATGCTGTCTCTAGTCATATACATTTTTTTCCTGATGCTGAGAAATTTCCAATACTTTCAATTTCTCCAAATTGCTGGAAGGCATATACAGTTGCATAGGTATCAGCTCAGTTACAATTACACAGGGATCGGACTAAACATACCAAGCTTTGCAACTTTTACTGATTTCTTGCCCAATTTGGTGAAAAAATTACTTGCCAAAACCATCGCCAGCCTGGCACTGTCTCACCAAATTTACCTCAGTGTTAAAGTGACTTACACCTGTAACCGTCTCATGGAAAAATTGTTGCCATTGCCTCAAGAGGTTGGACTTCGGAAAGATTAACTTTTCTATCTATGTCATTCAGTTACTGATGGCTTTCAAGAAACACCTAGAAAAAAGATCTTCCTGGGTATGATACCAGCATTCGATACTGTTAGCGACAAAAACTTACTGAAATCATATACAAACATGATATAAGAGGTAATGCCCGGATCTAGATCGCAGACTTTTTGAAAGATAAGAAGTTTAGAGTAATGTACAATGGAGCTTCTTTAAAGACAGAAGAACATGGCAGGTGTCCCGTAGGGCTCAGTTCTAAGCCCCCTGCTATTCCTTTTATATGTTAACAATATTAATCCCAACTCCTGGAAGGGGACACCAGAGTTTCTTGTTATGCAGATGATATAGCAGTCTGCCACACAAGCAAAGACAAAGAAAATTCTGACAGATCACTAAACCAATCACTTGAACGCATTCTGGCTTGATCTAGAGAGTTAAAATTAAAGATAAATCCTCTCAAAACAAGCTACACAATTTTCTCCACAGATCGAAAATGCATAAAATCTTTTCAGCCTACCATATTAATGGATGGCTTGCCAATTATTAAGGCAGATAACCCAGAATATCTGAGCATGAACTTAGATGCTGAACTACACTTTACTACACATTTGGAAAATTGTTCCAACAAAGCACTAAAGAAACTTTGAATTCTGAAAAGCTTATGTAGCATGGATTTGGGGACCGCTTCGAAATCACCAAGATCTACTTACATTGCATTGATGAGACCAAACCTTGAATACGCAACACTTATTTGGGCACACGCTTCTGAGACTGTATTGGGGAAACTTGACAAGGTACAGGTCAAGAGCAGCCAAAATAATATCTGGAGTCGTTTCATCTACCAGCAACATTAAGACAGAATAGGAGTGCGGACTTCCAACCCTTTTACAAAGAAGGAAATATCTCACACTCAAGTTTACAAACAAGGCCAGGAGCTGAGACATAGGGCACATCTCTCAAAGGACTTTTGGAAACTGGAACAACAGGTCAAGGCTTAAGAGGTCATCTACTCTGAAATATGACAATGAGATCACAGAAAATATTGCTTTCAAAACATGACACTTATACTGTCCTTCAAGAATCTAACCTGCCCTCTTACATTGCCAGGAACACCAAAATAAATCTCAATCTGGTAGAGCATTGTACAAAAATGGAAACAAGCTGTTATCATGGCAAAAAATGCTCGAACAATTGAGTCCTTTTTAGGAGCTAATTTATACAAATTTACACTGATGGTTCATCAGATGAGACTATCCAGCCGGTATTCACATCACTCTACTAAATGGGACAACTATATTCCAAAGCCACAGAGGAGGCAACATGGCTTCCAACTTCATATGTGAATTAAGAGCAGTTCAGGAGGCCCTGAGAATTTACACTAACTTGATAAAGCCAGAGGACTTGTAATTCACTGTGACTCTAAGGCTGCCCTAGAGGCAATACAATACTGCAAAGACATTCAAGACTCATGCAAGGATGGACACTAACACCTAGAAACAGTGAACCAGATGGGAAAGACATGCACTATGCAATGGATACCTGCACATGTTGGAATCGATGGAAACGAGGCAGCTGCTGAACTTGCTAAAAGTGCTAAAAAGGCAAGAAATCTCAACAACTCAATCCCCATCACTCTTGAAGATGCTAATGCCACTGCTAGATATAGACTCAAACAGAAATCTATTAAGAAAGATCATCAGATATGTGAGACTGATGCAAACAGAGAAATTACTAGACAGAGACCATTACTAGACTGAGAACCCATCATATTAAAGGAATGAAAATTAATGAAGATGGTACCAGATCATATAGAACCTGTACAAAATGCCCCAAAACTGAGCTTTCTCCAGAATACATCTTCACCTGAATTGCAAAATTACTTGCAATTCTGCAAAGCTTGGGGATATTTCCTTTCCAGGAAAAGCTATATAGTGAAAAGACTGTGGAACTGGCTTCCACACATGGATCCATTTGACTTCTCAAAGGACATAACACCAACCAACCAACATGTAACCTATTTCTCTGGTGATGCTTCACATTCTCTCTTCTTCACTCTTCTTTGGTGATGCCTTTCATGTTTATATAAGAGCCAGTATGATTTACACATAATTTCATTAAATTAATGTATAACTTTACTGTATAATTTATAATACATGTATAATTTATAATAATATGCAGACTTATTGTCTATAATAGAAAAACTATGAAGATAATACGCATAATCAAGTTATGTTCATTAAACAAACTATTTGCGACAAATGCTGACATTTGACAGTCTGAGATAAATTGTATAAATACTAGCATTTCTAATGCTGAATCTGATTGCAAAACTCTACAGTAGTTGGACACCAAATTTTGATTAGAATATTTTCATAATATATCATCACATGTGAACTCAACAGCAGTTTGTAAGTTTACACAAACGCAAGACTGTAACATACAAAAAATATATCAATATGCCTGAAGGAATTGTGAAGAAAAAAACACTTTTTCTATGTAAACCATAAAGATTTAGACATATATGTTTAAATGAATAAATAATAATATGAAAAAAAAATTATATTAAATTCCACACACAAAACAGGCATTTGCGTGTGTTCCTGAAAGATTTCAAATAAAATCTTGCAATAAGGGGAAAAGAAGTTAAAAATGCTTACCAAATGAATAGTTGGAAATATCTGAGGTTCAATCCAAATTATATTGAGTTTTTCAAACTCTGCATTCTCAGTATTATTTCTCACCAACTTGGTGACTAAGCGATAGAAATATCCACCTAATGACGAAGTTTCTTCACCAACGGCCAAAATTAATATCTTACTTGGGTCAATCAGCTTGGGGAAGAAAGAAAAAAGATTAAATGAAAGAATAATGATTAGTTGCTTTAATTTTTTATAATGAAAATAAGACATATGACACAAAAATATAAATTTTGCTGCTACAATACTATAAATCGTCATTTTTACATCTTAACAATGCAAACATTTTCTAAATTTCATACAGTATAATTATTTTAGACCATAATTCATTATGAACAGAATAAGCAGCAGAGCACTCTTGTAAAAAATTTATCCTTTCTATATTGCTGAAAAAACTGCCCATAGCAAGATTAAAATAAGCGTGCCTTTAAAATATTTTCATATTTAAAAAATTGTAAAGTTCTGATTTTCCTCCTTTAACCATCTGATTTTGGCAAATATATCCCTACTTCATTTAATAATGCCATTATTGAGGTTTCAACACAAGTCTGATTCTGTAAATAAATTTTGCATTTTGTATGAAATATAAAATTAGGATAATGCATAATTATTTCAATAACAACAAAAGCTGTATATATTTTTTAATGTTTGAAGCAATGGAAAATGTGTTAGAACCTTTGCCTCTTATGGGTTATTCTTATAGGTTGCAAGAGAATTATTTTATATGATTATATTTAAAAAAATCCTCCACAGCCTTCAGGAGAAAAAGCATTATCATATCATATTTTTAAAATTGTTTACATGCGCAACTTTTTGAAATAAATATATATATATATAAAGCATCTTTCCTGTACTTCGCCATACAGTGGTAGCTGAATCTACTATATCTTATCTACACTCACTCACAATTATGTTATAAAAGAATAGAAGAGTGCGGAAATATACAAGGTAACATAATCAGGAGGAAAAAATATATTTTATAAACAAAGCAATCAAATCAGAAAATGCTGCCGATACATTTAATGTAGACTTACCCATTTTGGAAGAAAAATCCTAATCTTTTATTGCAAAATGATACACATATACAAAAAAAAAAGAGGGGGGGGGGCTTCATTGTGGCATTTCAGAAATTACTACAATCCTTCTCTATTTCTCAGTTTTGTATGTTTCTACAATTAAAAATGATTTCCAAAACATATAATACAAAAGAATTTTGTATGCATTTTGTTTTTCTTACTACTAACTGGATTATCAGATGAGATCAGTATAATGCAGCAAAAATGGTTTTGTAAATTTTATTTAATGCATTGTAAGAATGAAAAATGTTAATCAAAAGTAAACCTACAGTAATTCTATAAATATGCTTCATAACCAATGTCTTTTAGAAAATAAATTACAAAATGTGCATAATTTAATACTCCAAATTTATATTTTGGAATATAGTATAAAATTACTACGTGAAGCCGTTTTAAATACAATTCAAATGCTCACATATTTAAAAAAAACTCAATCCTTTTAAAAAAATCCTTAGGTTATGAAGATGCATTACGCTGTAGTGGTTTTCAATTTAAGAATGTATATTATGTTTTAACAAGCATATTCCAAGCAGTATCTTCTTCAGCCTCTTAATATCTTGCCATCTTGTGTATTTTTTCAATGTCTAGCTCTTTTTTATTTATTTCAATACAATCATGTGTTTCTCCTTTTTTATATTTTTTTATGTGTCATTGGTAGATTGTCCAAAGACTTTGTGTTCAGCAGCAGCAGCATGACCAAAGCAGCATCAGTATTTTCATCTTCAAAAGAAAAAATATTTCATGCTATGTGACAATGACACTGACATAAAACAGCTGTTCAGTGTTCCCACATATTGCTTAATGACATGATATAGGATAGACAAATGACATGCATGTCAGAAATATATATATTAGATTGTTACTACATGAGCAGAATCATTGGATTGGCTTTTACTAAAACAAATTTTTTATCTCTGTAGAAAACTGCAAGCTATTTTAAATCAGAAATCAGAAGCCCTCTTTTTTAATCAGAAACAAATTTCAAAACAAAGAAAAAAGTATTTTTGAACTTTGAAGACATTTCAACACTAGAAATATCAACTCACATGTTCAATAAAGCTGAAGTAGCAAAGTATAAAGTGTAGTTTTACATAAAAATTTCTGCTTATTTTTTTCACTGTGAAAATAGTTACAACTGAATGATGGATGCACAAAGTTCTGAAAATTATTCTTCACGCTGGGTGAAACGGATTTAAGCTGTTATTTACAGACAGACCCAAATGCACAGTAGAAAGAATACATATGGGTGGCAAAACAATACAGATGGATCGAGAAGATACCTGCACAAAAACAAAGAATATTGAAACATACCATTACCCAATTTAATGCTGGTTCCTCTTAAGCCATCAGTCAATGGATTATAAACTTACAGTGCATTCTAGGGGTTTGACAATAATCAACTAACACCAGTATTGGCAAAACAGTCTCAAATAATGCATCTCACCTGGACCAGAAAGATTCATCACTGAGCTATGTTATGAATGGCTTGTGATCTGGTCAGAAAAATCATGTTTTCAACTGTTTCAAACAGATGAATGTATTATCATGCATAAAGGAGACAGAATGAGAATGTAAAATGTAAATCCATCCTTCCTGCATGTATTGCACAAGCTGGGAGCTGTTCTGTTCAGGTATATGATGTTTTTCATTTGGAATGTACGAGAACATGGTGAAATTGGAGCTTTCCTTGAAAAGAATAACATATACAAATTTCACTGCAGACTATGTGCATTATTTCTTGCATGCCATGATCCTTTGCAGTCTTAATCTGCATCACCAAGATAGTGTGACATTCAAAATATGTGAATGAAACAGAACTGTTTCAGTAAATATTCAACTTAACCTCCAGGCACAACTTATTCCCATATTGTAGATTTAAACCAAACTGAGCGAGATACTAAGTGTAAATAACAATTAGATTTGAATTTTAATGTAGTTTATTGACAACAGCTTGTTGCAGTTACTTAATTTCTAAACATGCAGCTTCTACTAGAGAATATTAATTATATTCTTTGAACAATAAATGCTTTGTTATGTTTACTATGCAATTATTTTATCATAAAAGGAATTACATAGTTTTAAACCATTATATAGTTTACTGCATTTATTTAACTATTTTTAATCACTTTCACAGTACAATACTTTCATCTTATATTGATCCATAAAGTGTAAACAAAACAAAAATGCACATAAATAACAGATGAAGGGTTCAGTACTTCAATATGATGTTCAGATGCATTTCACACAGGTGCTAGTCTTATTTCAACTTACAAAATGCATTCTTAGACTTAAGTTATATAATGTAACTGTAGTTCTGCAGCAACTGTCTAACAAAGAATGTATTACATCCAACAGTTTCAATCTGTTCCCTGATATGTTCAATACAAATTCCAGTCTTCATAAACTGCATTTCTTGAACACTGACTGAATATGGTGATATAAAAGAAGTAAAATTTTATATATGTGTAAAAATGACATTAAACTGAAAGAACTCACAGAATGCTTTTGCAGGGTAGTTTTATTTGAAATGTAAAAAAACTATTACTTAGTTACCTACAAAGTACCATAAAATGGAATATATACACTTGGTCCAGTGCTCTGACAAGTACTGGGAATGCTGGTATTTATCTTAGATTTACTACCATTATACTATGCTAGTCATTTTGGATAGTTTGAAATACTGATCGCATAGACCCAGCTTAATAAGAAAGATCAGCAATAATCACGATGTGAAAAATGTAACAGATAAAGTATGACAGTATGAAAGGGATTTGTTTCTAGGCTAAGAGCTCCTCAAGTGACATTGAACATTGTCATTAATGACCAGAGAAATTGTTCTGTACATCTCTGGATATTTTCGTTTGATATTGAATTTAAATGCACAAATATATAGTACTGACAATAGACTTCATTTGCACAAACTCATACTAGACAATGTTCAACTTATTGATAAAAACAATGAACATAATTCTGAATTTTTATTTTGGGGCTCATGCTCTTTTAAGCCCCAGAAATGGTGGCACATGCTATGCTGAAAGAATGTGGTTTCATCTCTAGATCATTGTTAAGCTCGGTTGTTTTGGATGGGGTGGCTCAAAATGCAACACTGGTTATTAAATGCTTTAATTCTAAAAACACTGGGATATCAGTTATGCTGTCTTAGAAGATTCCACCTCAAGTATTTTTCCTAAAAAGAATATGATAATCTTTATCGATAGTCAAATATAAGTACTGAAAGTTTATATGCACGTGATATGAAATTTAACTTTAAAGTATTTACAAATGTAAATTTCCTATAAAGAGTTAACATTTTCTGATGCTTTCTCCAAATAAGTAGAATTGCATATCCATAATACAAATGACATATCCACACTCATAAAGTAATTAAAAAAAAAAGATCAAATACTATAAATAGAATACATTACCGATGGATCATAGAGGTTTTGCTCATTAATCTTAGAAAGAAGAGATCCTTTGTTTGCTTTGATAAATGCTTCTATATCTGCTACTGTCGCTGGCTATAAAACAAATCGTCCGCACATGAAATAAAAAATACAGTCAAATTTTTATAAAGATATCATCATAAATAGACATATACCCAAAAGTTAATTAAAAAATTAAAATCAAGTTCTATTTTAACCTGACATTAAATAAAAAAAGAGGTATTTACGTGTTATTGCAACTACCTTAGTAGAATTCACCAAATTTTCAAAATGTGCAAAGCTTTGGCAACCATTATGTAAGTAATCATGTTCATAACAGTTTTTCATTCAAGCAAAGTCGCTGTTTTCATATGCATTCTTTTTATTGTATTTTAAGTTACAACAGTTTTTCTAACTAAATTGTGATTTTTTTCCCTTAATTTTAATATGTGTGCGGTAGATAGCAGGTGTTGCTGAGGAATGTGCAATGCTGAACTTCAGCAATTCTTGTGTTTTTTTAAATGATCTTTGTGTACTTCAAAATACAGCAAAAATATATAGAAAGTTTTATTCAAGAATGGAAGTGTTTTATTATCATTTTTAACGTATCATGTAATCTTTATTTAATTATTAAAATTGTATTTTAAATTTCTAAAATGTGTTTTCTTTTCATATGTTGATAATGTTAGTCGACTTACAATAAATATTGATACTTTGGAAATCTTTAAAAAAAAACTGCAAACACTCCAGCTTGCACCCAATAAGTAACTTTTACCTTTCCATCCATAAAAAATTAACAAATCACAAGATATTTAATACACAAGTACCAAAAAAAGTTTCACGTAATCAATAGTTACTGAACTTTACACATAAACTATATAAATTAAATACATAATTAGACAAATTTAATTTCAACAAAACTTGTGTCAATATATTTTAAAGTATACTTTAGTAAATAATTATTTTAATTTTAAGTGTTTCAAGATCTTTCCATTGTTTATGAAGATACGCATCACAATACGCAATAAGAAAAATAAATGATGATTATTTTGTAAGATAAGTTAATTAGCATAACATAAAATTTATAACTTAAAATACTTTTTTTGCTCACTAGGAACTACATATGCAAATAAATTTATTAAAATCACAAAATAATTAATATACTGATATAGAATATAATGAGTTATGTTAAAAGCAATATATAAAATAAATAAATACAAGATAAAAACAAATTATAGCTTACATTTTGAGGGCAGGGAACTGGTATTTTATTGAAGGGCTTCAGCAAATGAATTTGTCCAACTGTGCTCAGTTTTAAATGCTTAGCAACCTAAAACAGAAACATTAAGGAGGAAAAATTAAATCAATAAAAATCTTTACATAAGAATAATTTTCAGATTCTTTTAAAATACTTAATTAGAACAGGTGTCAGGTTCACAAAGCATTTGAATTAACACAACGCTAAAAAAATGAGGAATTTACTACTTTGCTGCATTATTTAAGCTATAAGGGTTGTTCAAATGAAAGTGCCACTACAGTCAGTTTGAGAAATGGTTTAATGATATTAATATATATGAGTATACAAAAGAAAGAAGTAATACAGATGTAACAGATAGACTACACAAAGTCACTTTGCAGGTTGAAACAAGTGTCCTATCGGTCAACGAGACGATGGCTGCCCTGGGTAAGGAAGCACCGGGATTAGTTGTGGAACCAATTTTCAATGGCAGCCTGGACCTAATTATCATCAGCAAATCACCATCCCTTCAGAGGTTTCTTGAATGGACTGAAGATGTACTAGTCAACAGCGAGAGGTCTGGGCTGTAAGGGGGATGTTCAAGAACCTCCCAGCAGAATTGCCGTAACAATGTTTAGCACGTCACAGCCACATGACGACGAGGTAAGAGGATAACCCCATGTGATAGCATGCCACTTCGGTGGTTCTTGTTATTCTGTTTCAGTTTCTGCAATGTGGCAGCAGTGACAGTTGTGCCCATAGGAAGATCCAACAATAGTGAGCCATCGACGTCAAAAAACCATGTTAACATGACTTTACCAGCTCTAGTGGACGCGTGAGCCTTCTTTGGATGTGGGGATGAAGGGACAGTGGGGACTGTAACAGCCCAAAAGGAGTACTAGTTGCCTCAGCACTCGTTGACCTATCAAGGACCGCTATCCCGGTGAGAGTTGTCAATGTAACTGAGAAGACGAGAGTTATTAAGAAAGGTGCAGTAATTGCAGCATGTACTCCAGTAACCAGTGTTGGAAGAAAGAGTAACATCCCAGAATCTGTGTCTTCAGAGAGCATTACATTGTAGTTACTGCAGAAGTTTAGGCAGGAAAACTTCTAAAGGACATGCAAGAAAGCAATGTCATCGACCAATCAGCAAGTCCCTGGGTATTTCCCATCGTCCTGGTTAATAAGATAAGACTGTTAAACCAGATTTTGCGTTGACTATCACCGGTTGAACGAGGTTATGAAGAATGACAGTTACCCTCTTCACCGAATTGAAGACATTATGGACAAGATACATCCTGATGATCGAGAAAAGATAGCATTTGCTACCGGATAAGGACTATGGCAGTTCAAGGTGATGCCGTTTGGATTATGTAATGCGCTGGCAACATTTGAAAGCCTTATAGAGACTGTTTTGAAAGGTCTTTCCTACGAAGCCTGTCTGACATACCTGGATGACATCGTCATCATCGGAAAGAGTTTTGAAGAATATCTAGAAAATCTTAGAAAGGTACTTCAGAAACTAAAGGAAGCCAATCTAATATTGAGTCCCGTTAAATGCAAATTATTCAGACAGAAAGTGACTTATTAAAACAGACAGTGACTCAGATTAGTTTTCTTTGTACTTTGAATTTGAGCTCGGTTTATATTTTAGTAGTTTAAAATATAACCGTGAGATATTGTATGAATATCTCTGACATAATTTCAGCATTTTATTTAATTTCTGGGATAAGAACAAATTTTATTAACCTTTTATTGACTTGTGCATTCAATCCATTACGAACCCTTACGCACGCAACAATATTATAAGAGTTCCCTAAATTACTATTAAATTATTCTTATATTATAAATATTGCTAAAAAATAATTAATTCCTTATTTCTGAGCAATATTTATAGTTATCAATTGCAACTTTCTATTGCCACTGATACGCAAAGAATTTAATTTTGATCTTTTATAAAGTATTTAACTATTTGAGATTTAAGGTATTGCTTTATACTTTTTGTCCCTACTGTCATGCACATGCTCGGTAAGAGGAAGCTACCAACCAAGCCCTGATGGAAGAACAGTTAAGCCAACGGCCTGCTCGTGTGAAAA
>KK117828.1:581174-592750 GCA_000611955.2 Stegodyphus mimosarum
TTAATAAATAAATATCTCGTAATTACTGTTGCCATCCAGAAAAGTCTAGAAAAATCGTGATTGTTCTACTGATAATTTAAAAGCTTATAAAAGCCGAGGTGAAACACCTCATCTCAGTTAGTGAGTTAGTTGTTGTTGTTGCTGTTATACTTGTAGCTGTAAAAAGCGACTGCTGTTTGTTTACTTAATGCTGTATTGATTGTAGCGATTTCGCTGTGAGATAGAACTATTTTATCTGTTTTGAACTGAGTTTTTGCTAAACGTTTGAGATATTGTGATATTGTGCGAAGATCTGTGAAGAAATATTTCAGCATTTTAATTTATTTGTTGTGGAAGAATAAATTTTTGTTAACTTTTTAACGACTTGTGCATTCAATATATAACGAACCCGTACGCACGTAACAATATATTTTCAAGTGTTCGTTTCATATTTATGTTTTATAATTTATTTTTATGCATTACACTTTATTTTCGGAACTCAAGTGGGTCACTTCAAACTATTAAATCAGTCACTCGCTGACCCGCAAGTAATACGTTGTCGAGGCCTATATAAAGTTCTTTTAGGGAAGAAGAAGCCTGCACTAGTGGCTGAGTGGTTAAGACCACTGAATACTGAGAGTTCAATCCTAGACGAAAGGACTAACTACATGATTGATTTTCTTTTATGTGTAGCGTGAATACAATATAGTTTCCTTTAGAATGGTCCTTCACGAAGGCATTCCTTTCCTTAGGCAGATAGTCCTCGTGTGGTGTAGCGTATTAAAATAGCCTATACCAACTAGAAGATTTAAGGAGACAAAAAAATCTTAAATTGCAGTATTTTATACATGCATTAACACGCAGTCTTAAAGAAAAAATACAGTGACAATGGAACGTCTCTCGAAAATATTTCTCACAATAAATATATGAATAATTTAACAAAAAAAAATGAGAAATATTAACTCAGATTTAAATTACGTAATATATACTTACACTAATTTACTCGAAGCATGTGGCAAATATTTTTAGTTTAGATATAATTTTTCTAAAAAATATTAGAAAATAAAAATGATTCAAAATTAAGGCGAAAATATTTCATATAAAAGTTATAAATAAAAAAGAATTATTGAATGTATATCAATACTTAACTTTTATAAGCTGAATCGTTTCATTGTGCACAATAATAATTGTTTTTGTTAGTGGTAATTTTTTATCCCTACATTTAGTGAGAATAGTTTATAAAATTTGTAGTAGATTTTACCGATGTTATTTTGAATTTTCTTAATTTTTGTAATCAGATTTACTAAGAATAGTTTCAACTTGTTCGAATGATTTCAAACGCGCCGAATAGTTTATTTTAATTTTTGAGCTACGTTATATAAGAAGCCACATTCGCTCAATTTCTATTGTGCACTTCAGATCACTACTGTGTTGAAATTTGTCACTGTCTGCTGTTCCCAATCTGTTTGCATTTATCTTTGAAATACTTAAATAAATCCTTTAGTTTATAAGTGTCTTCAATAACTCAAACATTGCTAATACCATTCGTTGCCCGGCAGCTTTAGTAAATCTTCCACTGTTAGATTTAAATTCTGTTTCGCTATAACTGCATTCTCCAAACCATTTAGCTTTCTTGAGACTCAAGTGTGTTGACTTTATCTTGTCCGGGGCCATTTTTAGTGCGTACGTATGTACTATGTATCTCCCATAACTCAAAAACAAGTAGACTCAGAACACTGAAATTTTGTGAATAGGACTGCTATATCATGTAGATGCGCACCTCCTGTATTGGTTGTAATCGGCCGTACCAAAAGTATATACATATATGTCTATATATATCCACTCTGTTACTCGGCTCAGTGAGCTCAGTTTTTTATTCTTATATGTTGGTAAATTGTGCATTTTTTTGCTTTAAAAATGATTGAATTATGTTGTTCTTATCTTCCGGGTAAAAGTTTTATGCCTTTAGTAAATCTGCATGCGAGATTTGTAGAATTATCAACAGTTTTTGTTTAAGTGCGACTAAGCCTAATCATTTTTCCCATGGCAGCCATATTTGTTTACATTTTAAACTTAGCAGAATAGTGGAGTTGTTGGCAATCTAGAGAAACTAAGCCTCGCAACAACAAAGATAACGCATTCTTTTATTATCGAGCATTAAATCATGTTTAATCCATTTTGGAATTTATTCGAGGAAATAAGTGTTTAAGATTTACTTCGTAATTTTTAATCTAGATATTTTGAGTTTTTATGTGTTTTTACCCTGTCGCGAAGTGAAAACTCAATTAATTGAATGGGAAATACTGAATCGTCTGTGAAAAACTCTTTCTTTCTTTTTTTATTGTTTAATTTCTTTTATACATTGTTTTAGATGTATTATAGTATTTGAATAGAACGTGTGGCAGTTCCTCTGATGATATAATTTTTTGTGCATTCTCAGTTATAAAACGAATGAGATGTAACGCTGTTGAGTGAACCTGGCGACAGAGTGTCAAGAAAAAATGCGTATATTACGTACAAGTAAGTCATGTGGTGCACACATCAGAGATTTTTAAATGAATTTCCGAGCAGATTTCACGCATTTTTCCCGTTGATTCAACTGATGCAGACGCTCTGTCTAGCAATTCGACCTTATTTTCTACGCAGTCGAAATGCTCTCCAATTACTTCATCAGACGCAATTTCCCTGTTAAATATACATTTGTTAGAATCAGTTTTGGAGCACTTAACCTTAGGATTCTTTCGCAATTTCAAGTGTATTTCCTGAAGATCGTCAAATACGTTTCTGCTATGACCTACTAATCGAATTTCTGCTACCCTTGAAACTCCTATCGACACACATAACGTTTTATTCTCACTCCAGTTTAAGTTATCAAATATCGATATCTAAATTACGCCCTTTCTCCACAACAGAAAAATATAATTCTAAATTTTCACCTTACAAAATCTAACGAGTAATGTTATGATTTCAGCTACAAGTAGAATTTCTAGCCTTCTACGATATACTCAGTTGATTCAGCCTGTTGATAGAATGATTCTGGTTCAGTAAAGAGAAATTTGTACATTTAATTTTTTTAAAAAATTTTCTTTAATTCTAATTTTTATTTTAAAAATACATTAAAATTGTTGTAAGCTCACATTTGCTCATCAGCTAGAACATGCTGGGATGTACAAAAGTGTAGCATTTCACGACATGCGTTACATTGCAAGGCAAGAAAAAAAAATCATTTTGAAAGCAATATAAAAGAACGATTGAAATGCCAATTTTGTGACCGAAAACGGTATTTTTGGGGGTTGGAGGTTGAGTTATGCTTTGAGTAAGAAGAAAGAACTCATATCATCACGTCTTGGAGTTGAATAGTGAGGAATCATAACCTAACGAGACTGTGAATTATCATACAAGGCAACTCCTGTTCGTGATAATCGAGATCGAATGATTAGTATGAGAATTTTCAGTCGATAGCTCAGGAAGGCAATACAAAACGATATGCAGGATATCAACATCTCTCCAACATCAGAGTTCGATTAGGTAGATATCTTCTGTCGGACCTGAGCCAAGAACTGGGTGTGTTACATAGCATCAAGTATCCACAAGTACGGTGCGACCATGTCTGCAACTCAATTGTCAGCGAAGTGACTATTGCATCTACTTCCTTTGAAGCTATGGCACAGAAATCAGCGCGTACAATGATGCGTTCAACGACGCAGATGGATGCCTCAGTGGTTTTACATTATTTTTTCGCACAAAACTGACTCTTCCTTACAGCATTATGATGGCTTTTATCTGCCTGTGTAGGTACCGAAGGGAAACGATGTTGAAACTTTGCATTCTTCATCGTCATACCGGCTCAGCACCTGACTGATATGGAGTGCGACTGGGTACACGTACTTCTGACATCCAATACACATATCTGATACTTGACAAGCCACTGTAATTTGTACAACTTAGATTTGGATGTCCTCTGCTGTGTATTATTTTTGGGGCCTCCATCGCCCACCTTTCAGTAGGACAGAAACCTGACTTTCCCTTATTGCATTATGACGGCCCTTATCAGCTTGTGTAGTAACCGAAGGGAAACGATGTTGGAACCTTGCATTCTTCATCGTTATACCGGCTCAGCACCTGACTGATATGGAGTGCGATTGGGTATACGTACTGCTGACATCCAATACACATTCCCGATACAAGCCACAGTAATTTTGTGCAACTGAGATTTGAAAGTCCATTGCTGTGCATTATTTTTGGGGCCTCCATTTCCGGATCTTTCAGTAGGACAGTACCAGATGGCACGCTGTCTTATATTTCCTTAATAAATAAGATGTTAGATTCCTGCCTTAATAGACGCATTGTCCAGATTTTTTACTAACTGAAAATATCTGGTGAAAGGTTGCGAAGAGACTGGATAACACCCGTCAGTAGTATGACGGATGAACTTTGGTACCGATTTGTAGCCGCATAGGCAACAGTACCAATAACTGCTCACCAGAGTCTGTTCGATCACACAGTCATATGCGCACAATCATATGCGCTTATTTCCAGAGGAACACGTTTGAAGTTGTGAATTCTGCGTGGTCTATATCTCCTTTTACATTTCTATAATAATCCTTTGTTATAATGTAATAAAATATATATGATTCTATTAATTGCTTTTCTTCACTGGTTAGCAATTTCAATGACCAGCAATGTGAAATTAAAACAATATTTTTGAAAATATTTAGTAAGAGATTAGATTAGTAAAAATTCATTAAGGGGATCCAGTTGATTGGGGGATTGAGTATACTTAGATTAAATTAGTGAAATATCCTTTTACGGAGAACTGAGTTGTCCGTGGCAGTATGAACCATTTTGTGATAAATAAATTTTTATACGAAAAACTTTAGGAAATAATTCAAAGCCATCTATGAAGTTTGGTGAATTTAAATAGCTGGTTTCTTGCAGTATTGGCCGTTTTGTATGAATGGCTTCACGTGTTATAATGCAAACAAATTGATCTCGTAAAGACCGAATAGAAAATATCTCCCACAGGTATAGATAATCTGATTTCATTACCATTAATTACTAACCTGCCAACCAGCAATTTAAGATGCCTATAGCAATCGAAGCACGTTATTACATTTCGAGATTTTGAAGTCCTAACATAATCACTGCTCTGTGAAATTATATTTGAGTACTATACCCATTTTGAAATATTTACAAAATTTCTGTAGATTTTATACGGGTATGAAAATTTAAAAAAAATTGCTTAAAGTATGTAGCTATAAATGGAAATCAGTAAATTCAATTATAATGTTAAAAATAATTTCTAAATTTTCCTCATATATTCTTTCCGAGGCAATACATCGATATGAATATTAGTCAGTGGAAAAGTTAACCTTAATTTGAAGCTGATTTCAATTGAGTCTTGTTGCATTTTGAGTAGTAAAAAATCCGATCTCTTTTGCTCAGGAAATGAATAAATTAGGATAAATTAATTCGGAAGTTCTTCTGATTAAAGAAGAAATATTTGCTTATTTCTTGAAGTATGATCAACGAGTTGAGGCTTTTTGTCTAAAATCAATAGTAAATTAAATTAATTTTTTTTCCAATTATCAGAGTACCTAGCTATTATAATCATTAAAAAATTAAGAGTTATATTAAGATACCTGGAATATATAAATTAGTTGAAAAATTAACTCTGAATTTCGGAATCTTTTATGATACATGCTTTATTTTTTGAACATATGAAGCAAAAATTAATTCATAGAGTATATTAAATAATAGCTTTAAAGCAAACTTACTATATCAGGCTATATTTTGTACAGGAATAAAATGCACTTCCTATAAAGTAAATAATTTTGAAGAAAATACTTTCTTTTTATGTACAATAGTTCAATGTTTACAGAAATCACGCTGAAAATGTGATATATTTTAAATTGCCTGTTAAATTACTGATAGGAGATGAAAGCATTTTAAGTAATTATTCAGATTGAAACTCAACTAAATATTTTTCAAAAGACCGTGAATCTTTAGTAAGAAAGTATATATAATTATTAGCCCAAAGCGCCGTTAGCTTAGAAGGCCTATTAGTCTCGAAACGACATTTTGTGTGGAATCGCTATAAACGGCTGTATTACTCTTCAAATTGTTGCCACAAAGTATTATCGCTCTGTATTATATTTAAAAAATTAAATAATGAAGAATCTGCAGGAATGTATGTATGTTTCCTACGCTGTGAAAAAACAACGATGCCTAGAGCCATAAAATTTTTAAAAAACGTAGTCCTCCACCCGAATATGGGCACCTGAAAACCCGATTCTTGAATTTCGAATTTGTTTTATTATCTATTTCATATTTTTTAAACTTTAACGAATTTCGATTAAGAAACTCGACAATTTCAAAAAAAGCGGTGGCAAAACAGTGTACGGAATAAACTTTTTTTATCTCCAGCGAGAGAGACTGCCTGTCGGAAATTATAAAGATATGCTGCTTTTAAATATTTTTAGCTCAAAGGGACGTTAGCTCTACTCTCAAAGATGTATATACGCGTAAATGAAAAAAAAAAAAAAAAACCATTTGAGCGTAATATAAAATCTGTAAGCTTTCGGAATTCCATCCCCCCTTTTTTTAAAATTCTCTGTAGTCAAGTAAATGCAGAGCATTTTTGCTCCGTTAGAGGAATTAGGTTCAGATTTTATAACCGGCAGTGTTCAATGACCAGTTTTTGAAAGAGAATTGATAGTATTTAAAACTCTGAAGACTGAGATTCCCCACTAATATCTTTCTACGACTTCAAAATGAAGACTCAAAGATATGCAAGTGAACCTTACTGGAATTGCTGAGATGAGCAATTTTGGATAAATAAGGCAGTATTTTCGGTAATTTAAAAAAAAAATGTCTGCACTATTGTTTGATAAAAATAAAAGTTACGATAAATTTACACAAGGCAAGCAAGAGATGCTCTTAAAAATTAAATGAATGATTGCAATCCGCATTGTTGACGTTCTCAATGGGATTTATCAAGGTTCAAGAAAACATCTGCCTTTATTTTTCTCGTCAAAATTAAAATATGATGACTGCCATTATCTAAATTATTCTGGCCTTTTTTGGCTCAAAAAATAGACCTTCTGAGTGTTTACCTTTTTTTATCAGTGTGTAGGCCTAAAGGCTTTATTAGGCTTTTCAGAATTTTTACTTCATTAGAAAATCCCCTCTTTTGATGATTGAACTTACATTCTTTGATGATGTGGAGGTACAGCCGTTATTTTGCCTATGAACTCCGTAAAATGAACTTCCTTGATCTCTTGATTGGCTTGAGTACCTTGATTGAAAATTGGATATAATGATCACAGGCCTGGAAAAAACTCCTTGAGAACCTCCCGGTTCCGACTTGGAACTCAAACCGGGTGTTCTGAGACAATGTACCTCTAAACGGATGTAAAGGAACAGAACAATGTCTCTCCTTCGGACAACTATAAGGGGAACAAAAACTGAGATTGGATTGTGACTGCTGGTCACGTTCATCTTTCTGAGAATTAAGAAATACTCTTTCTCTGGAAACTTTCGAGGTGGTCGTTAGAAATATTCTTTTTTTCAGAGAACTTCTGAGGTGGTCGATAGAAATAGCTTAAGACGTTACATGGCATTTGTGGCCACAATTTACTTGGCACTCTAATCGCGCCTATTCAAGAACATTTAAATTATTGATACGATTGCGATAGGAAGAAAAGCAACAAGCTAGAGTCTTAACAGCAAAAGAGGTAGAAGCATAAGTGCGCAATTAATCCAGAATGACAGCCTATTAAAAGAAAAGTTTCCGTTCTTGAAATTTTGAGTTAAGGTCACAAAACGTCATCAGTGTTATGCAAGCCATCTGACATAGACTGATATAGAAAGGACGCAGTCTAGAAAAGTAATTTCCATTTTTTTAGAATAGAAAGAGGGAATGAAGGGCTATTTGCCAGTTTCACGTAAAATTGCTCTGTATTCATAAAAAACTGACGCTGACACGTCCTGCATTCCTTTTGTTTCTAAATAAACACTGCTTTTTCGCTGGTTACACGTGGTGACTTGAAGGCAGTTGGAATGCTACTTGGACAATAATCTAGTTACACTAAATTTCCATGTTTTCTATGCGATTGAGATAATTGGGATAAAGGGATTCACTGCAAGAAAATGATTGGCCTTCTCGAGAATGTTCATCACTTGGTTTTAAAAATATTTTTCACAAATCACTAGTTGAATCCAAAACTATTTTACTTTCCCCACTTTATATTAAATTAGGTACTATGAAACATTTTGTCAAAGCTCTAAATAACGAAGGTGATAGCTTTACGTACATTTGTGGCAAATTTTCATCCATCTATTTCTGATGCTAAACGTAAAGAGGGAATTTTTGTTAGACCTCAAATACGAAAACTTTTAGATTCCAAATTTAAGGAACGATGAATGATTGTGAAAAGGAAGCATGGTTGAGTGTTAAACAGCTGAATGAGCATTTTTTAGAGAACAGGAAACATCCGTAGTACAAAATTATTGTAGAAGACATCCTACAAAAAATAAGATTGCTCGGATGCAACATAAGTATTGAATTACATTTTTTACGTGCAGACGTAGATTACTTTCCAGAGAATCTATGAAAAGTTAGTGAAGAATAAGGTGAACTATTTCATCAGAATATATAAGACATGGAAATATGGTACCTAGGAAAGTGGAATAAAAATATGGCAGACTATTGCTGGATGTTGAAAAAAAGAGATATACAGTGCGGGGGAAAAAATAGGACGGTCCTCTATCTCTAACGGGCCGGTAATGACGCTGTGCCGATTGACGAAATTCAAATTACGTTTTCATGTCTCGGAAATGTAAGTTAGGATATATATTAGATTTATATATAGCATTGTTATAACATAGGCATTTTAACACAAAATAGGACTTTTTTCTGAAATAACACACCAATGTTTTTCCATATTTCGATTCTATGACTCAAATTATACCTAGATATTAAATTTTGTAATTTTTGGTGGGAAATTTATGGAGAAATTTAAAAATTTATCTTAGCGCATTTTTTCAGTTCCCGCCAAAAATAACTCACTTGGCGAACTTCTAATTTATAGCAACCTATTTTCCTTTCCTTTTTTTCATTGTCTACGAGCGGAAAAAATGTCATCGTTCATACTTTCAAATAATTTTAACAAAGTGCGTAAACCACATTTTCGTTATTATTGCTTATAATAAATGCGCCAAAATTTCAAAACGCGCCAAAGTATGATTTCACGCATATCTTAAGAAATTTTGAATTAAAAAATCTAGCTTTTTTGCGTCATGCTTAGAAATACATCTATTTTAAGAGGATGGCAAAAATCTTTTAGGTTATAATTCAAAATTGTTTTCGACAAATTTATAAAAATTATTTAAAAAATACGAATTTAAAAAATAAATCATAAAAAATGGACGAACGTTATTTGGAATGAACCTAAAGTTCGAAATATGAAAGGAGAATCAAATAAGTTCAATAAAAAAGAGATATTAATAAATATATACCAAATCCAATTAACATTGAGAAGCTAAAATTTTTTGAGCTAACTTTCTTAAAACTACTCCTGCGATTTTTACAAAATTTGGCAATTTGGAATAATTTGAGTTCTAGAATCGAAATATGGAAAAAACATTGGTTTCCTTTTCAGAAAAAGTCCGATTTACGGGAGATATAGAACTGCCCCCTCCTTTTGTTTTCGTAGTGTACCTATTAAAGAAGTATAAGCAGGCGAAATTCAACTAAAAGGAAACTTTTTGTCTTGAATTAATGCCTTGAAGTTAATGTTTAGCTTTAACACATATAGCTTTAACACATAGCTAACTTTATAACATGCATTGTATAACAGCAAAATATAGAAGTATATTTTTGTGTCCTTTCCATTCGATTATATGCTTCATATAATATACTAAATCTATTAATATATTTATAAATCTACTTATACATTTTATAAAACATATTCAATATACTTTTGCTATTCTGAAATTTATTTATAACTTGTATCGCTAAAATAAATTCATTAATATAAAGTAAATTAAAAGTATTTGTTAAAGTATAAAAGCCTTTAATTTGCAAAAAATCTTTACGTGATACAGAAATTCGGATTCCATTTTTGAAATCAGCACTGAAAAAGTATATAAAATTACTTGTTAGATTCAAAAGATAAAAAAATCCTTATATGCATGAGAAGACTGAAAAGAGTTTGTAATAAAAAAAAAAATGTGAAAGCTTTCAGATTTTACATTACGTCCAAAGGGGCGTTTTTTTAACGCTTTGTGTGTTACCTTTATTTATTAAATATCATGTTATTCACACTTAAACCATAAAATTCAATTCAAGAGTAATATCGCGAAATAATTTTAAAATGAGCATAACTTTAGAATTTCCAATACACAGTCTCGAGCGCTGGAGATAAAATTTTTTTTTCCGTACAATGTTGCCATTCCTAGCTTTGAAATCCTTGAGTTTGTTAATAAAACATTCTTTAATGTCTGACAAAATATGAAATGGATAATATAAGAAATTCCGAATTCCAAATTACGGCTTAGAGGCCCATATTCGGTGGAGGATTGCGTTATTCAAAATTTCGTAGCTCTAGATACCGTTGTTTTATCACAATGCGAGAAACATACAAACATTTATGCAAGTTCTTCATTATTTAATTTCTTTAAATATAATGCAGGGCTGTAATATTTAGTGGCAACAGTTTGAATAGTGAATCAACGCAGAAAGTGAATCGATCGCAAAATGCCAAAACGAAATTAATAGCCTTTCTGGGTTAACGCCCTTAGGGCTAAAATTTTTTTGAAGTACAGACTAGTGTAATTCGACCTATAGGTGACTTGCCTACATGAATGGCCTAGACTACATAGCAAATTTTTGGTGGTTTTTCACTATATGTAGCATGAATACAAGCCAGGTTTCTGTATAAAGTCCTCCAAGAAGGAATCCCTTCCCTTTAAGCAGCTAGCATTATGTGCTTTGTCGTACGCAAATAATCTATCCGTATGTTGGTAATTTTTTTAAATGTAAGTTTGAATAAATTTTGATTAATTTTTTATTTTGCTATTTATTATTTATTATTTATGCTTCTTCCATTTGAAAGCCAAAATTTGATGCTTGCACATGCATTAACATATTTATAAATTAAAGAGATGTGTTAAAATTGCTTTTGATTTATGACATTCTTAAAATCTACAATTAGAAATGCATTTGAGGAACAATGCAAATATTCGCTTGGAAACAACACCCCTTTGTTTCACAAAAGCTCTAAAAATGCTACTTCTATCAATAACTCAAGCAGTGATTTCTGAAACACGAGTCATACGATAAGAAAGTAATTGACGTCAATAGAACAGATTTAGCTATAAATTACTAAACAACTTGAAAGATAAGATATCCAGAAGAAATGATGATGTTTCACTTATTTTCCAGACACTGATATCGAACATTATTTTTCAAGTACTTTAAAATGTATAACATTATATATATTTTAAAAGTTAAATTTCATCTAACATACAATAAAATGTTAAACAATTTACATGAATTTTTTGGAAATTCTGAATTGCTTATTTTGGTAAAAGCA
>KK117828.1:594176-610665 GCA_000611955.2 Stegodyphus mimosarum
TTTTGTATCAATCAAAGCAGTATTTGTTGATTTTTTTGCATTTTACATCTTCGTGCTTAACTTTTGGAAGTGAGTGTATTATTCGCATTACAATCTTTATGAAGTAAAAATCTGGTATGCTGTATTGAAATAATGCGTTGTACCTTAAATTCATCTCCTGATTATTAGCATAATTTCAAAACGTTATTTCTGCAAGCTGCAATAAATTTATTTCTGATAATTTCCATTTGCTTATTCCCATTAGTTTTTAGTTTCCACTTTGCGTCTAAGAAAAGAAGATAATACCTTGTAGTCTAAAAACCTTAGTTACCATTAAATTAAAATTACCGTTTTAATTTTCTAAAAATTAGGGAAAAAAACTGAATATTTAAAAAGTATAAAAATCAGACAAATATTTTCCTTCTCTTGAAATAAAAGTATTATTCACTGCTGCCAACACATAGAACTAAATTTTTATTGTTGAATAAAATTGAAACTCCAATCAAGAATAATTAGACTTTTAAAAGTTTCGGCGTTGTCCCTTAATTTTAATTAAAAAAAATTAAAATCTAAAAGGTTTCAGATTTTAAATTACGTCCAAAGGGGCGTTTTTTAAACATTTTATGTGCTACCTTTACTTATTAAATATCATGTTCTTAGCACTGAAACCATAAAATTCAATTCAACAGCAATATCGCAAAGTAATTTTAAAATGAGTATATCTTTAGAATTTCTGATACACAGTTCTGCGCGCTTTAGATAAAAAGTTTGTTTTTGTCCCCGTAGAGTGTAGTCATTCCTCGCTTTTAAATCCTTTGAGTTTGTTCTTCAAAAATTCATTAAAGTTTTAGAAAATATGAAATAGATAATAAAACAAATTCCAAATTCGGGCTTCCCGACGCGCATATTCGGGTGGAAACGTACGTTATTCAAAACTGGATGGCTCTGAGTACCATTGTTTTATGACATTTGGAGAAATATATATACATTTATGCAGATTCTTCATTATTTAATTTCTTTAAATATAATACAGGGCTGAAATATTTTGTGGCAGCGATTTGAAAAGTGATTCAGACTTTTAATGTTTCCAACGCAAATTCGCAAAACGAGAACAGTAGTCCTTCATGGAAAAAGCCCCTTTGGACTAAAAAAAGTTTTCAGATCTTATATTACGCTTAAAGAGGCGTTTTTGTTTTCATTTGCACATACGTTTGAGAAAATATGGGTTAACGACCCTTTGGGCTAAAAATATTTAGAAACAGCATATCTTTAGAATTTCCGATAGACAATCTTGCACGCTAGAGATAAAAATATTTTGTTCCATACAATATGTTGGCCACTGCTCGCTTTGAAATCGTTCAGTTTCTTTAACAAAAATTCGTTTATGTTTCAAAAATATGAAATTGATAATAAAACAGATTCGAAATTCAAGATTCGAGTTTTCAGGGGCCCATATTCCGGCGGAGGACAATCTTATTTAAAATTTCATGGCTCTAGGTATCGTTGTTTTTTCACAATGCAAGGAACATGCATACATTCATACAGATTCGTCATTATTTAATTTCTTTAAATATAATTTGTTGGTAACAATTTGAAAAGTGGTTTGAAGCAAAATGCCGTTTCTAGATTAATAGCCTTTTGAATCTAAAGCCCCTTTGGGCTAAAAATGAAGAAACGAAGATAACGAAGTTCACTGAGATTTATAAATCATGGCGCCGATGTAAGATTTCCCGCATGAATCGTTTATAAAAAAATAACAAAATGACATAACACTTAACGAAGAGCGTTTTGGTGTGCATATTAGAAGGATTTCGGACTGTGAAAGCATTTTAAGTTGTATTTTTAGACGAGGAAAAATTCAGACAAGAAGCAAAGGACAGCGTATGATTCTTTTGTTGTTTTTGTTTTGGTTAAAAAGTAATATAATGTCGAATATCCATACCGAAAGTAATAAATGTCATTTATTTAGAACATGTTATTTATTTATAAACTCTTTCTCATCTTAGTTATTTTCCCATGTTCACAGTCTTTTTCTCCCTCTTTTTCATGGGAGGAGACTTGATCGAGGTTCTTGTGTATAATAAATAGCATTACAATTTTAGAACAATTACAGATGTGTCATTAAATTCAAATAAGAACAATTGTCATAGGATTTAGGTAAGCAACTTTTCTCGACTTCTGTTTTATCATCTCGGATGGCTAAATAATTCCACTCCTTTCAGAATGGTGTAAATTCTCAAAAAATATAACAGAACTTTCTCATAATTGATTAAAATCGCTAATTATTCCATTTCTAATAATTAATTTCTGTCAGTTTACATTTAGTTTCAACTAATGAAGAAAATTTCTTTTTTATTTGAAAGCAGACTTCAGTTGGTATCGTTCATTAATGAACGTATGCACTTAAATACGTCCAAGACGAACAATTACACAGCCAATATTTTTGTACACAAATATACTGTGGTTACTTACGATTGCTGACTGATTGATTAACTGATTGTTTACATTATAAATCATATATTTACTTTGGAGTGCCGAACAAATGAAAAAAAAAGGCTAATTTGAGAAAAATTAAAAATAACTGGTCTTGGGGCTTAGCAGTTCCGTTTTAGTTTAGTTCAGTATTTTTGTTAACCAGAGGTTTACTGTATTAACTAATTTTGATTTCTACTATATGAAAAATAGATATTAAGGAATTAAATATAAAGCCAATGTGTCATCGAAATTCCTAGCTTCAGATGTCATACAATATAATTTTATCTTTATTATGATGCAACACAGTAAGAGAGCATGATTACACGCAAAAGTTGATCCTAATTTGACACTGAATTTTCAGGTAATATATTTTATAAAATAGAATTGGAAACCAGATTTGCGTATTGTTCGGAGTTCATTAAGAGTGAAATCGGTGAAAAATTATGGTTAACTTTTCCAGTAATTTATTTTCGTATGAAAATGCATCTTATAGACACACATACAGGGTGTCCCAAAACGACCGCATAAACTCTGCACACCTAGATTCTTCGTTGGGAGTACATGAAAACTGCCCAAAGAAGCGTTCCTTTACGATCCATAGTTTACAAGAAAAATACGAAAAACAAAGTATGACGTCACTGCCGAACCAAGGACCAAGGCGAAGGCTTACGGAGTACCTTTGCTAATAAAAGCAATTACCTCCACATCATAGTTCGTGAAAATGAAATAATTCAGAGTGAGCATTCGCTAAGAAATGTGAACAAAACCGTGTAGGTAAAAAGCAGGAGATAAATAAGGAGGTCACTGCCGGTGCAAGAAAAAACACTTTATTGGACATATCAACAACAGTATTGGCATATGTTTCCAGACGATAATGCTTAAAACGTTCGCCGCGCATATCTGAAACTGGTGTATCGAGACGTAGTGACAACACCAATGCACTTAGTTGCTCGTCTGCATACTGCTTGTACTTCGGTGGACCTCGCGATCCCTGCAACGTGTGACGACAGCCATTCCACGGCGTGCTCAAGCCTGCCTCGACATGCACGGCGGACACTTTGAACATCTGCTTTTAATTGTGCATATACTGCTGTTGATATGTTCAATAAAGTGTTTTTTCTTGCACCGGTAGTGACGTCATACTTTGTTTTTCGTATTTTTCTCGTAAACTATGGATCGTACAGGAACGCTTCTTTGGACAGTTGTTATGTACTCCCAACGAGGAAGATAGATGTGCAAAGTTTATGCGGTCGTTTTGGGACACCTTGTATACAGAATGGTCATAAAAAAACTTTCCCGATGTACGAACCCCTAGCGGCCTAGCCGCTCAACCAATAGAAATTGAAATTCAGATACTCTTATTTGAAGGCATGCGCTCGAGATTGTGATCATTTAAAACAATAGAGCTCACACGCTTATGCTCACAGTAATAAAAATTCCAAATTTTCGAACGCCAACACCCATTTATTTCCTGCACAAATTGATCAGCGCACTGAAAAACCATAAAAAGCGTTGGAACGACATACGTATGACGAAAACTGCGGCTGTAAAACATTTGCAAAGAACAGCGTTGTAAAAGACCAATCACTACACAAGAGAGAAGAGGAAAAAACTTTTATTCGAATTACTTTATTCGAAGTTTTCAATATGCCCACCTTAACAGACGATTAATGCATTCCACGCGGAAGAATATTGACAACAATGACGAAAATAACATCTTATTAGGAATCTACATAACTTCGCATTTTATAACATATTTCAATTCTGGCAAATTTCACGGATTTGATGTGTATACTTTAGGTAACCGTAAAACCAGAAATACATAGGAGTAAGGTCGGGGGATCGCGGTGGTTACGAAACTGCAAATTTATGGGAAATGACTCTATTTCGAAAGTGCTGTCGCCGCCTTTGTCGAGCACATGGGGCGACATGTGGAGGAGTATGACGTGTATCTTGCATCTATACAATGTCATTAACGACATTTTCCTGCTAAAATTCTGGAATTAAGCAGTTTTGCAACATTGCTGTATACCAAGCATTGTGACGGAGAACATTTTCATATACATGAAAGTGACTTCTTCGAAGGAGTATGGACCAAGAACGAATGTGCTTGCGATGCCACAGTCACTTTAGTTTCGCGTAAAGGCGCTAGTGCCAGATCTTGAGCATTTTCGTCAGCTCAATGAGTGCAGTTCTTCAGAGTTCACGTTCCCAGTTAAGGAGAAATACGCTTCATCCGTCCATAACATCCGCAGCGGTCAGCTGCTGTCTTCATCTTAACTGATGAGGAGAAAATTCGCTGTTGCTCGTCTGTAGGCTGAAACATCTGGACACGCTGAAAAAAGGACATTTCTATACATGTCGACAAAAGTCGACGTGCTGTTGCTCGTCTGCAGGCTGCAACAACTGGACGCGCTGGAAAAAGGACATCTGGACATATGTCGACATGCTGTTGCTCGTCTGTAGGTTGCAACATCTGAACATGTTGGAAAAAGGACATCTGGATACATGTCGACAAAAAGCAGACGTGCTGTCGCTCGTCTGTAGGTTGCAACATTTGGATATGCTGGAATCGGCTAAAGAAACATCCACAGAATAGGGTGCAGAAGCTTGAAAACGGGATTTTTGGGCAATATGCAATGGAGCTGCAGTAATCGTATAGTGCTATTTCACAACTTCAACAGGGACACATAGTTAGCCAAATTGTCGTCTATCACATCTGCATTTAGTTGCTTCAATTTTTTTAAAGCACGTTTAGTTTTTACGGGACATGGGCTACATCTTATGATTTCGGCGATAAATTCGTACTGCTTCAACAACATTTTCCACATTCTGATGAAACACCTTATCAGTTCACGTCGTTGTGTCCCTGAAAGTGTCATTTTGCTAGAACTTTCGAATGCCTACCTGACTGAAGAAACAATTTTCCCACATTGCTTATTAAAGGTTTTCCACAAGCAGTCCTTTGCAGTTGGTGTTCTGTGATTGGCGCAGTTTTACACAGTTACTGTCTATACCTGTGAATTATGCAAAGTGCGCCAATGCACCTCCTGTCTGTATTGTCATTTTCCTTTACAATGCTCTTCTTTGAAAATGTTTTACATCGGCAAATTTTGTCATACTTGCATCGTTCTAAACCCCATTTATAGTTTTTCCATTTATAGTTTTACAAAGCGCTGATTAATTTGCGTAGGAAAAAAGTGGGTGTTGTTATGCAAAAATTTCGAAATTGTTTCACTGTAACCGTAATCGTGATAGTTCTATAGTTTTAAATCATCACAATTTCGAGCGCATGCCTTCAAATAATAATATATTAAATTTCGTTTTGATTGGTTGAGCAGATAGGGGGGCCTATCCGCTCAACCAATCAAAACGACATTTTTTAATATCCGGCAGAC
The DNA here is from genome assembly GCA_000611955.2 of Stegodyphus mimosarum. Taxonomy (NCBI): domain Eukaryota; kingdom Metazoa; phylum Arthropoda; class Arachnida; order Araneae; family Eresidae; genus Stegodyphus; species Stegodyphus mimosarum. Next base: position 600,029 of record KK117828.1, read on the forward strand.
CAGCCTCTATAGAACAAAGTAATTAAATTTAAATGTTTATCAAATTTAAAACTGGTAATAGTTCCTCAGTATTTTAATTATACTTTGAAGGCATGAATTTAAATACACAGCTAAATAATAATATAAAAATTCCATGAAATCAAGCAAGTTTAGGTTAGCAAGTTATGTGTATTATAAAGATTTTAAAGATACATTAGACTTCAGATTAACGGGTATAATGCATTTCATAACAAAATTTACACTTTACAGATTAAGTGCAATTATGATTTGATTTTGAACTACTGTAGATAGAACCAGTTTCTAAATACTGTGGCATCATCTGATGTCACTGCTGTTGTATCCCATATTTTGTTCTCCGTTTTTCATTTCCCAATAGAAATTTTGCTTTATTGTAATGATTTGTAACAACAGTTTTTCCTTCGTTCCTTAATATTACTAGCTCAATCAAAGTTTTAGGCAAAGCGTGATTTAATCGCAATCTTACGATTAAAATCCTCTGCCGGTTATTCTGGTGAAGATAGAAACCAAGGTAATCACAGCTTCTAATAAATATTTTTTTATAATAGCATTCACCTAATGTCCTATAAATGGAAATATATTGGGTTGTTCGGAAAGTAATTTCGTTTCTTCCCAAGAGGGTTTAATTGTATTTTTGCATAACCGACTTCACATTTTTTTAGCCCCATAATCATTATATATTTTGAGAGCTGATATAGCAAGACTTGTTTGTGAAAAAGTTAGATTGATTCTACGCAGTAGTTTTTATTCCCGATGTGTGTGGAGAAGATGTTTTGACAGAACGTCAGTGCCAAAATTGGTTTTTTAAATTTCGATTCAGCAATTTTGATCTTGAAGGTGCACCGTATTCTGGAAGGAAAGTTGAAGCTGATAAAGACACAATAAAGGCATTAATTGACGCAAATCGGCGAATAACAGCTCATGACATAATTGAGAGATTAAATTTATCGAATTCGACCGTTCATGATCATTTGAAATTCCTAGGTTTAATCTCAAAGCTCGACATATGGGTTCCTCATGTTCTCACGGAAAGAAGTTTGCGCCGCCGTCGCATTGACGTTTGTGATTTGTTTCTCAAACTTCAAGAAAATGACCCATTTTTAAAGCGTATCGTCATTGGGATCGAGAAGTAGGTTGTCTGCAACAATGTTAAACGCAAGACATCATGGAGTAAAAAAGATGAACCGGATCAAAGCACTCCGAAGGCCGATGTTTATCAATAAAGACGATGCTACTCGTTTGGTGGGATATCAAAGGAATCTTTTTTTAGCTTCTAGTAGACAGCACAACGATCAGTTGCGAAGTTGTCATCATCTGGACAAATTGAGTGAATCACTTAAGGGCCATTCCCACCGGGGTTTATCTGAGTTAACGGAGTCAGTTCCATTTGTCGACTAGCTCCTCTATGTCTGCAGTTCAGATTTTTCAACTTGCTGCCCTATGGAAAAAAACTGGTTTTCGAGATGGGTCGGCTACGTCAGTTGTCTCCGTTAGCTCAGATAAACCCCAGTGGGAACGGCCCTTTAAACAGAAGCAGCAGAAGTGATCAATAGAAAAGGTGTAGTGTTCCACCAAGATAATGCGAGACCTCATCCAAATTTGGTAACTCACCAAACGCTTTTACAGTTTGGTTGGGATATATTCCCACACCCACCGTATGATCTGGCACCTTCTGATTATTATTTATTCCGGCCTCTACAACATTTTTTAGACGGTAAAAAATTTACTTCAAATGAGGAGGTCAAAAATCATCTGGATCTGTTTTTTGTCAGCAAAGAAAAAAAGTGTTATGAGCATGGAACCATGCTAGTGCCAGAAAGATGGCAAAATGTATTGAACCAAAATGAGCAATATGTAATCAATAAAATATTTATTCACCATAAGAAAACCTTCTTTCATTTTCATTAAAAAAACGAAATTACATTCCGAACAATCGAATACTTCATCTTATAGCTTACGCATAAAGTAATTTGATAGTATAGTAGTAGTTCCTCTTACGGTGTATTTTACTATTTTATACATATAAAGCAAAAAAGCATGCCTGCAGTAGGTAAGCTTACGAAATATTCAGGAACGATTTTACTTAAATAAAACTAGTCTCTAAATATTTTAATTACTTTGTTTAGCCAGAAGATTTGATAGAAAAAAAGAAATAATGAAAAGCGAACTAATTTGTTCTTCCAGCTCATAAATAAGTCAAAGCAATAATTTGTTCCTACTCTTGTCATTATGTAATTTAAAATTACTTGGTCGAGAGATTTATGTGAGTTAAGTTTCTACATACATTTAAAAAATTGACTAAAATTCAGTCCATTGTGAAATTAATGCAATTTCTGATGAGGCTGCTTTTAGATTACTTTAGTTTATTCAATTATGGCAAAGCAAACGAGGAATATTTGCCTCAGGGAGACTGCCTTCCTGGAGGACTTTCTAAAGAAAACTGCCTCGGGTTGGTGTTATAAGTAAAAACCACAAAAACACTCATGTAGCCAGCCCGCTCGCATAGAATGAAATCTAGTTCGAACTACCCGTATTCAGCGATTTTACAGCTCGGCCGCTGGTGGGATGGTGTCATTTTGATAACGTTGAGAAATATATATATATATATTTTAAGATTTGTGTAGTTTTATATTTTTATGATTTAGTTTATTCTAAAGGAGATACTTTATGAGCTGAAAGAAAATTATCTCTTCACGAAGAGATGACATCGGGAGAATTTTTTAATGAGCATTGCTTAAACACAAGATTGACAATCTCTTATGACTAACTCTTTAATCACTGAAACTGAACTTGGAAGGAATCACGGTTTTTAATCATTCCGCCATTGACAGTTCTGAAGTCAAGTATTTCTTGTGACAGGTAAGAGAAGTCTTGATATTTGGTATTTTTTATGAATAATTTTTTTTTCTTCACTTGCTTGAAATCTCCTTTTTTTCAGAATATAGAATTTCTCCTTTCAGGTATAGAAATATTTTTTTTCTTCACTTGCTTGAAATCTCCTTTCCCGAAATATGCCCGTTAAAGGCATATTTCGCCTTTAACGGGCATATTTTTATGATTTCCAGAAATACTGACTGCATATTGAATAATGCTATAAAATGTGATTTTATTTAGGGATTTGTAAGTCCTAAGGATATTAGTTTCGTATAAAGTTTTCACCATACAATTAAAGATTAAAAGCGATTGAAGTACTATTTGTATTTTATATATTCCACCTGTTTTTGCGAGTTCATTTTTAGTTTTTAAAAACCAGTTTAATAAATATTACTTATCTCGAATATTCTTTATCTAAATGATCATTTAATCGTCATATGGATAAAATTGTACATTTACTTACTACAAAGCACGCTTGAGCTATTTTTCGGCCGAGCAGATGAAACCACTGTGTACTGGTATTTCATCTCAAATTTAATTCTTCGCGAACAAATTGATTGCAAGGGATTTTCTTGTTTGTGCTAACTGTAACTGAAAAATGTGTCAGTTTACCTTTGGAAATCCTTCACAAAAGTATCCATCTTGAGGTAAAGTCTTTCTTGCTTTGCCAAAAAAATCCACCAACTTTATTTATTTATGCTTTTTATTTTGATATTATATAAATGCCGCATAAATTAATAAACAGCAAGCGTAAAATATGCTTTCGAAAGCGTTTTGATGGTAGTGTTAGATATTATAAAAGAAAGCAGAAATGAATAGGATAATAATGATGATTGCTTAGGACAGATAGAAATCATATACGTTTTTATGATATATTGTCATAACTTTACATTAATTGCATGCAGTTAGTGTTATTATACTGCTTAGTTGGCTTTTACCTATATCATTAATGAGTTAAAAATAACTTCGGTGTTCCGTCATTTGTGATATGGCTAGAAATGACATATATATTGGGGAATACCCTTCTTTAACTGTTAATCATGAAAAATATGAGATCATACCTCTTCAAATATTTCCAATTCCGTTGGACAAACCGATTTGGAAGCTGCCTGCGGCTCTTTAACTATCACAACAGCAGTATCAGCAGCTGTCACAACATTTGTAAAATTATCCGCAGTGAGTTGACATACTCTCTTTACACCATCATGCCTAGGAGTCCGAAGGAAAGGTAAAATGGCACCCTGGACTGCAGAAACTGCAAAAATCAGCAAGACAATTCGAGACATTTTCCCCAATAGTGCTTCTATCTGGAGATCAGCAAAGGTAAAGAACTGCAGTATCAAACACCTAGAGGTTCTGAATTATGAGATATGTCGATAAAGGATGGTAAACGCGATAAAAAGCTTTTCAGAGATATCTTAATTGCTAAGTTTTGTTCATTATCGCCCAGCTTTTGCACAAGTAAGTCAGCACAACCTTTGGCACTCTTTCGAAGAATGCACTGTAAATAAAAGTTCTATTCTTCCTCGGCGGGAGATTATTCAACGAAGAAAGGAAACTAAACAGGAAGTGCGTCAAAGATGATGCCACGTGATATACTTTCGATTTCCTTTTTCTTTTCTTTGCATCTTTAAATTGTGGTTGATGCAAATAGCGGAGCATTTGTCATTTGTCATTTCCTTTCATTGCTTTGACTTTCATCTGTCATAATTCTGACATTTTTGCTCTGCGCAACGAAAACAAAAATTTAAGTAGCTCGGCATCTTGTACCTAGGATAAAGGGGGAGTCTGGATATTAAATGGGAGCGTTAATGAACGCATATATTTTAATTTATAATATTGAATTGACTACTGTACATCGATTTAAGTTTACTGAATTTAGAAATTTTATTTAACACTTTTACGTTGGTTAGAAATATTCTAAAAAAAAAAAAAATGCTATTTCAAAATAGAGCAATTAATTTGTAAGTTTTCTTGTTCAAAAAGCAATTAAAATGTTTTATAAAACATCTTTTCATAAAATATTTTATAATTGGTCTTATGTCAATACAGCCTTTGATAATTATCCTAAAATGCTTGAAAACTATTATAGGAATAACTAAAATTACAAATCTTACTTATTAAAATTTGGATTTCAACACTGAGGCGCATTTAAAAAAAGCGTGATTTTCTAGTATACAACATAGCTTTTTGTACTAAACAACCTTATAAAATATTCATGTTTTTGAAATTAAACACATTCGTTTGAATTCTTGTAAATGGGAGTGCTATTATGAAAGCTCACTTAAATGTTTAAATTATGCAATTATTTGTTTTGCATCAAAATTTAAGATGAATTAAAATATTTCTTACCCCTTGTTTTATTGCTGTTACCTTTTCAGTTTAAAATGCTTAAAAATGAATTTATTACTTTCCTGAGGAGGAATTATTCTAAACATCTAATTTTTAAACTATAAAACTCAGGAATAATTCAGGAGGTGAGAAATATTTGTTTAATTAATATTAATTTCGTCTAAACAGTCATACTTATTTTATGGAAAGCTATATTTTTGAATTTGTTTGATTCTTTCTGTGCTTTCGTTGGGGACATGCCGATAGCATGCTTGCAAGGATTTTTCGTTTTTGCATTGCATCGATAGCAATTTTGCGTTGCTATCGAGCTCGCTTAGGGGGCACAAGAGAGGACGATTGACATTGCATCTGCTGAAAGGGGGAAAGACAATAACAAATATCATTTCTTCAAGATTCGAGTCCACATTCAGCGATAAGATACCCTACTCATCTAGCTGCCATCAGATCAAAATGGCTATGCAAGACACATTATCAGTTAAGAGGTTACAATAAATGCTTTCTGGCGTTTACGCCTTAAGTTGACTTTCAGAAGCTTCCTCCTTTTTTTTTTCTTAGCCGGAATTGGCGTTAGCTCAGAAGAGCTCTTAGTCTCAAAACCGCATTTTGCGTCGAATCATACTAAATGTCCTAATAACTTTTCTTCAAATTGTTGCCACCAAATATCATCGCCCTGTATTATATTTAAAGAAATTAAATAATGAAGAATCTGCATAAATGTCTGCATGTTTCGCCCATTGTGGAAAAAAAAAAACGATTCGTCAAATTTTCAATAATGTAGTCCTCCATACGAATATGGTCACCTGGAAGACCGGATCTTGAAATTCCAATTTGTTTTATTATATATATTATAGTTTTTTAACTTTAACGAATTTTAGATTAAGAAATTCAACGATCTCAATGGGATCAGTGGCAACACACTGTACGGATTAAAATATTTTTATCTCCAGCGTGCAAGACTGTCTATCGGAAATTCTAAAGATATGTTGCTTTTAAATATTTTTACCTCAATGTGCCGTTAGTCCAAATGCTCTCGAAACGTGTATGTGTCTGTAAATGAAAGAAACGCTTGTTTGGGCATAATATAAAGTCTGAAAGCTTTCAGATTATTATTATTATTTTGTTTTTATTGTTATGACTAACCTCACTTGTCTGACCTAATCAGAGCAAGCCCACGATTTTTCTCGCGGCAAAGAGAACAAAACTGTACCTGTCCTTAGCTCGAGTTTTGGGCATCATATAGGTGACAACACGACTTTGCCCAGTTCCACCCCGATTGTGAAGGACAATACCCCGGAGGACGGGCAGTCCAAAGGTTTTGCCTCCATTTCCCTTACGACTAAACTACACAGGTGGACTTTCAGTTCGACTTATATTTGGTGTGCTCTCATTCCGCAAAGATACTATACATTTACAATATCCGTGTCATCTCCGGGGTTCGAGCCCAGGCCCTTTGGTACGGTAGTCAGGTTCACAAACCACTATGCCTTTGGGCAGCACCATCTTTGTTACACACATTTAAGATAATTTATTTTAAAATATCATCCGTGAATCTTTCCTCCATCAAGCCCTTTGCTGTAATTAATTTATTTCTTTAACATCTAAAAAGTCGTGTGCTGGAGTTACTGACATTTTTGTACCTAGTATAAAAGAGTGACCTTTCAGATAAAATTGCTGAACATTGGTAATTTTAGCTGGGCTCGAATCCCAGAGAGCTTGGCGTTATCATAATTTTCTTCGTGTGTAACTTGAAGACGAGCCAGATTTTTCTTAGAAAATCCTCCATGAAGGTAAACTTTTCGTTAGGCAGATATCCCTTGTAGGCTTTATCATAATTGATTAGATCAAACTGAATGTAATACAAGATGATGACGATTGAAAAACACAGTTTTTATAAGACAGGCTCCATGTATACGTGAAAAGTTTCAGTAAAAACTTTTTTTTTTTTTTGAAGAATGAGCCAGTTAATGACTGATGGGGCATTTAAAAAAATAATACTAGATTTTATCCACAAGGATCCACTCTATGAAAAAAATATTAAAATATCAATAATTAATTACAATATTTGAATTGTTATAGTCTACCTCTTTATATTCTGACTATACAAATTGATGGAAGAGTTATTTGTATATTATTTTTTTGCGTGATTGCTGCACTATGGTCAAAATGATTGTTACTCATCGCATTTTATGTCAGATATTGAGGAAGTTCTTAATGCTAATAAATTTGACAGGTTAAAATTTTACTTGTTTAGAAATTTTCGAAAGAATATAAAGCTTTAATGCATAAGGAAACCAAATCCCATATTTAAAAAAATGTCTCTCAGTAATTGAATATTAGTAAGGCTCTGGTTTAGCTTATCACAATATCGGTAACAAAATATTGGTAATGTTAGAAACAGCGAAAGACTTGGACGACATATTTAACGAGAAGAGATGAAACTGGAGCTTTAAAAATGCTTTAGCAGTGTAATTGGATTATATAAAATAACAATTTGGAGCAAAATTGAAAATGGTGTTAGATTAGATTAATTGATTTACTCAAGCAAGCAACTCGAGGGCTACCTACCTATGAGGAGGGATGCCTTCGTAGAGGAAATTTTGAGGGGAACTGACTCGTATCCACGTTACACAAGGGAAGCTACGAAAACCAACCATGCAGGCATCTCGTTCGCCGGGATTCGATCCCATCAGGCCAAAAGGAAATGCAATGGAATGAAATTCTTTCCAAGAACAGTAGCGATCCTTTACATGCAATGAATTATTCATTCAGTAAAGCGTATCTCCAAAGCCATCTTTGAATTAAGCCTCTAGCGGGCACTAGGCACAATTTAAATTGAGGTGTCTTTTCTATAAATTGCTTTTAATGAAATTTAAATACACTCACTTAAAATTTTTGTTAGTAATAAAGAACATCAACATGAATATAATAATTAAACAATAAAAGAGCTTCTAATATAACAAAAATCGTGTAAAAATGTGTGTTATCATAATCATCAATCAACTTACATTCCAAATTTTCATTTTTTAGTTCCTTGTACGAAGTAAAGGAAGTACTGTAACCGCGAAAAATTCCGGGTACCACATTTCAACGAAAATATCCATTTTGACCATTATCGAATGCGATTTAAAGATGCTTTTGCGTGACATCTGTACGCAAGGACAGAATAAAGGACTTTTTCGTGGCGTCTGTACGCACGTGCGAATGTATCTAGTATAACTCAAAAGCAAGTAGCGTCAGAATGTTGAAATTTTGTATATAGGACTGATGTAGCCAGTAGTTGTGCACCTCCCTTTTTGGTGGCAATCTGCCGCACCAACAGTATATAAATATATATACATACATATATACCCACTCTGTTACTCGACCCTGTGAGCTCAATTATTTTATTTTTATATGTTGGATATTGTGCATTTTTTGCTTTAAAAATGATTGAATTATGTTGTTCGTATCTTCCGGTTAAGATTTTTATGCCTTTAGTTGACCTGCATGCAATAGTTATAAAATTATCAACAATTTAAAAGTTGTTTAAGTGCGGCTAAGCCTATTTTTTTACTATAGCAGCCATCCTTGTTTACATTTGAAACTTTGCAGAATAGTGGATTTGCTGCCAATCTAGAGAAGTTAAGCTTCGCAACAACACAGATAACGTCTTCTTTTATTATTGCGAATTAAATTATGCTTAATCCGTTCTGGAATTACCATTTAAGTTATTAAATTATCCCATATATTGACACAGCATAGAGTTCGCAACAAATTAAGTCAACTGCTACGCCTTCAGTGCCTTTTTGAAGAGTGAGATCAAAAGTAAACTTTCAGTTTTGTGCACCAAAAACTTTGCCTTCTTGCCCACCGGTCGAATTGCTTTTTTTGGTAGAAACTCTAATTTTAATTGTAAAAATTGTTATTTAAATTGGTTTATATGTATTTTTGTTTTATATTTTACTATATTTTTTCAATTTTTAATAAAGATATTTTGAGGTTTTATGCATTTTTGCCTTGTTACGAAGTGAGAACTGAATTAATTGAATAAGAAATGTATCTCTAATGAAATTCGAGGAAATAAGTTAAAACGAAATGCAGAAAAAAATGCGTATATTTTAATGTTCCGTACAAGGAAGTCATGTGGCGAACACATCAGATTTTTTATTTTTCTATTTTCATTTAGATTGTTTTATTTTTTGTGTTTTCCTTTAGATTTTTTTATTTTTCATATTTTCATTTGATTAATAATATCTTCACAATTTAGTTATTCGAGAATATTCTCATAGAGGACCTTTTAAAGGAAAGTGGGTCGTATCCACGTTACACATAGAGAAAACAAGAAATCGCCTATGCTGTTAACGCCTTCGTTTGCAATCGAAGCCAGGTTGAACTACCAATGTTCAGCAACTTTTCGCTTGGCTGCAGGTAGGCCACCAGCCACGAAAACGTCCTTTCCAAGTCAGGTAGTTCTTCGAATGTTTTGCTGTAATAACTGGCATTATAATAGTCTGTCACTGTTTAATGTAATAGCCGCCCAGCTGGCAGAGTGGTTAGAGATATTGACTAACGTAACGATGGGCTAGTGCTCGAATCCTAAAGAAAGCATGTATGCTTGTAAGAGTATAATGTCTGTGTGGAAAAGGAAAGCTCAAAGTAAACAGCGAGCGAAAAGTCCTCACGAGAGGTTGATAGTAGGGGAAGAGGGATGGGAGACCTCGGACCGCACCCCGTGGTATTCTGTCTCAAAATTAGTGTGGAAGCTTAACAATCAGCTAAGTTCAGCAATACCTCAATCATCTGTAGTACTATATAGGTGCTGGTCGAGCTTCCACTTGTACCTACATAAAGCAATAAAATTTGAGTACAAATTTGAACAGATTTTTGATAGCGAAGCAAAGTTTCACAACGTTATAAAAAGGCAACTCATCAATACCTTCGTTTTACTCAGCAACTAACATTGGAATAAAAAACTGCTATTATTTGTTTGCTTTAGAACCAGCTTTAATGTACGGGGTGCGTCATAAATTCGTGCAAAGTTCAAAAATTCGTAATAAAAGAAGGAATGCAGGGAAAAATTTTCTGTTTGCGCCAATATGGTCAGAAAGACATTCGATTTTTTTCCATGTAAAAAAAAATGTTTCCAAAAGTAACCGACAGAGGGCGCTCACACGTCATACTGAGATATTTTATGCAAATCAGGCTATCAATAAAACACTTGGCTGGAAACGGATGCGTCATTCGAAGTCGGCAGCATGCTTTCTTTACCAGATCGGGCGTTGGTGGTTAAATTGTTCTACAAGAATGGTGAATCCACAACTGTTAGATTGCGAAAGTTTTGCACGGAGAAGGGACTGAAGGCGGAAAAAAGCCCTATTTCATTGAATGGGATACGGAATTTAGTACGACGTTTT
>KK117829.1:2973-48009 GCA_000611955.2 Stegodyphus mimosarum
TATATTCGGAGAAAAATATAGCTATGAATAAAGAAAAATTGCAGTTTTCTTCTAAAATCATCTCAATAAAATTGCAGGTTCCAAATTTTCTAACATGTATTTGTTGGTTAGAAAAATATGCTGCCTTAGTTTGCACTAATACTAGAGTTTTCAGATTCGACAGCTATAAGCTGCACACGATTTAAAATACATCCTATTCCGTTTCTGTACGGAAATACGAATTTTTCGTCCTTTTCCTCCCCAAAAAAGTACGGAGGAAGGGAAAGGAAGACATCTTGTAATGCAACTCGAAAAAAAATATATAATAATGAAATTCAAAAAAATAAATAAATGGTTTGTTCCAGAAGCGAAAACATAGAAAAAAAAAACCGTTGCTTTCGTGTAATAATGCCCAAACCTTTAATAAAATCTTAACTTGCTTTTCAACCATGTGAAATTTACTTTTCATTTTATAAATTTACATATGAGCATAAACAATGCAATAAATTGTTCTTCGTAAAAAAATAGCCACTAACACAAAATTACAAACATTACATCCAAAATTCTGACTTGAACGTATGATTTTTGTCATTCCCTTCCCTATAAAGAAGATTTTATAACTTTTATACTAACTTTACTAACTTTTTTTTCATATTTTTCGCTTTTTTATGAACTTAATTTTTTCTAATTACATCAGATGTGATACGCTTACAAATTAAAGGAATATTTTGATAAATATTATTTTAACTTAGAAATAAAGAAAACAAATAAAAAGCAAGTAAATAAAAGAAGAAAACTTTGCTGATTTTTCGGATTAAAACGCAGAAAACTTGCATGTCATCCAGAAATAGTTTTATTTCGGAGATTTTAATACTCAAAAATATGTCTTCAAAGCCAACTGCATGCAACAAATTTAAACACCATAGCAACTTTATTATAAATTTAAATTTTAAGAGTTTCCTAATAAGTAAGAATATTTTTTTTAGAAATTAAATCTAAATGAAAATTTTAAAAAAAGTGCCATATTAAGAAGATATTGGAAATTCATTCTATATACCCTTTTATAAATATAATTTGGTATATCATTTTAAAAAGGCGAAATATTAGGGTTACTTGAATCAAAAGAAATGGTATAGAAAAAAGATTATATTTCCTCGAACTGTGTTAAATCGGAATGAAGTAAAAAACTTTTATGCTTTTGTTTAACATTAGATGCATACTTTTGGGCACTTAATATTTTTAAGAAAACAATGGTTTTAAATATCTTTTTATTGTTTTCACTATGCGTGAGCTAGGAAAGAGTAATAAATCAAGTTAATAAGATTTTGGATTTAGTAAAAAAGAGTAATTTTCTGCAGGGCCAATATAAGCATAAAGCTGGAAATAATTTTTTTTCACCCTTTTTTATCCCCCCTTCCATATAAAAAAAGATTTTATTGGAAACCACCAGTCTTATCGATGAAATGGCTCATTTTAAAAGCCTGCCTTCAGTCTTATCACAAGAATATCGAAACGATTGAATGACAATCACAACATTTGAAATCAAAATTTCCGGATGAATGATGAGAAAAACAGACTTCCTTTTGTAATTTTTTACTTCATTTTATTTTCTTCCATATTGTTAGCATTTTTCTTTCTTTTTTTCTTTTCCTTTCCTTTTCTTTTTTTTTCTTTTTTTTTTTTTTTTTTTGACTTAAGCTAAGCCTCATCAAGTTCTGTGATGTCATTATTTGGAATAATTCTACACGACAGCTATGAACAGACTTACTTTTAAAGCGATAAGGAAAACTTACGTTTGAAAGACGTTGAAAATGTGAATGTGAAACGAAGATGGATTTGCGATGCCACAAAATATTTTAAAATGTATGCCATTTGAAATTTGTATTGTCGTGATCGTTAATGACAAATAAGTTGTTTTTACTTCCTTGTACGAAGCAAAGGAAGTATTGAAATCACGCAAAATTCAGAGTATCATATTTCAAAGAAAATACTCATTTTGACCGCTATCGAATGCAACTTAACGATGTTTTTGCGTGACATCTGTACGTAAGGATAGAATAAAGAAATCTTTTTCCCAATACGAATTATAAAACTGATTTAAAGTGGATTCAGAAGAAATTTTTTTGTGGCGTCTGTACGTATATATGTAGGTACGTATATATGTTATGCATCTCGCATAACTCAAAAACGAGTAGTCTCATATCGTTGAAATTTTGTGTATAGGACTGCAATAACATGAAGTTGTGCAACTCCCTTCCTGATTACAATCGACCTCACAAAAAGTATATATATATATATATACTCTGTTACTCGGCTCCTTGAGCTTAGTTTTTATTATTCTTATATGTTAGTAAACTGCGCATTTTTTGCTTTGAAAATGGTTGAATTATGTTGTTCTTATCTTCAGGTTAAGGTTTTTATGCCTTCAGTGAATCTGCATGAAATAGTTGTAGAATTATCAACAATTTAAAGTTATTCGAAAAGTGCGGTTAAGTCTAATTTTTGTTCCCATAGCAGCCATATTGGTTTGGATTTGAAACTTAGCAGAATAGTCAAACGCGCACTTTCAATGTCTTTTGCAGAGTGGGACCAAAAGAAAACTTTTAGTTTTGTGCACCGAAAAATCTGCCTCCTTGCCTGCTAGCGGAGTTGCTTGTCTTTGCGCAAGAGGTCTGATTTTAATTGTTTTAACTGTATTTGGTGTTTTATGTTTTTCTATACCTTTCATTTTTTAATGAAGATATTTTAAGCTTTTTTATGTATTTTTGTCTTGCCACGAAGTGAGAACTGAATTAATTGAATGAGAAATATGTATCTAATTAATTGAATTAATTGAATGAGAAATAAGTCTCTAATGAAATTCGAGATATAAGTGTTTCGTATTAGCAGCAAATATTGTCTCCAATCTGTCTCCGACAGTGGAGAATGTTTAAGAGTAGCGCATGCGTATTAGGTAAGAGGGGCTGAATCGTCTGTTAATTTTTTTTAATTGTTTTTAGCTGCACTTGGTGTTTTAGGTTTTTCTGTATTTTAAAATTTATAATGAACATGTGTTAAGATTTTTTATGCTTTTGCCTAGCAGCGAAATGAGAACTGAACTGATTGAAGGAGAAATATATCTCAAATGAAATTCTAAGAAAGTGAAGTGCAGCAAAAAATGTGTATAATTTAACAGACAGTACAAGGAAATCATGTGTTGTCTATATCAGATTTTTTTAATGCTTTTAAACATTTTACCGCTTTTAACCAACATAATAATTTCACCCTATTTCTTTTCCTCGTTCTTTCAAGCCTTCTTTTTGAAGCATAAATTTGTTGAAATTCTGTAAGACAATTCACTTTTTAATTTCGACGAATGCAATACCACAGACATTACGAATAATTGTCTGCTTACTTATTTTAGTCAGAATTAAAGACTTTGGTTTCGGACGCCTAAATTTTGTGAATATTTGAATTTTAAATTGAGTAAATCAGTGATATACAGAGGCTGATCGCACATTTTTTAGACGATGTATATTGTATTCACAAAACTAAATTACATAAAATTCTTGTGTTTTAAATGTTCTATTTGACATCCCCTATTCTGAACTATCTTTCGACACCGCAGTTTCCAGGATAATAATGCCTTTTGAAGTGTCAGAAGAGGTATTCTATCCCATTCCTCCCGAACAGCTTTCCAGAGTCCTGTCAGGGTTTTGGAACAACGTTTGGATAATGCAGTTTTTCAAAGTCCGAAAGCACAAAAATCCATAGGTGACACATAGGGAGATTGAGTAGGGATATCACTGAAGGGTATGGCCTCGATACCAGTTTTTTGTTCCATTTCTTTTAGCAAATTTACAGTGGATTTTGACGTGTGACTGCTAACTTTGTCCCGATGGAGTCTCACAGATGGATGGCACTGTGGGTAAAGCGATAATATTTCATTCAGAAAAATTGGCGATAAAATATGTTCCTGATAGTATTTGGAGTTAATTTTGACATTTATTTGCACTCTCTTTATTTTTAACTTGCCATTATAAGAAAAACCAGCAACAATCATGAATCCCTTAGAAAAACTTTCTTTCGATTCTTTGAACCATGCACTTGAATTTTTTTCTCCCCTTTTATGATAATAAATGGCTCTTTTTTTGTTACGTTCATTTAAATACACCCCTGCTTCATCTATTGCCACAATTTTTTTCCATTTTTCTTTGGATAAGTGTTTTTCTCATATAGAATTCTGCAGCGTGTCCTGCGTCGAGCGATATGCTTCGGGAGAAGACGATGCACATTGCGTTTTTTCGCTTTCTTAAGATTTAAATCAACGTTTATCATTTTGTTTACAGTGGACGCCGAGCATTTTAATGATTTTTCAACTGTCCTTTGACTAGGGGGATTTTCTTTTAACATTAAACAACGTGCCTTTGCAATAGTCGAAGATGTCCGTTTTTTCCTCGGCTACTTGTTTGGAATTTTTGTCCCACTGGATTCTCCAATTAGACGTTTTTTTCCTTTCTTGTTGATGATATTACCTATCGACGCTTTAGATATCACAAAACCGTGACTCTCACATCGTTTTTGGATAACGGAGTATGCCTATTTCTCTTCGGAAAGAGCGTCAATGTAGCCTTCGAACCACTGCTTTGTTAAATTCGCCATTTTGAATAAAAACAAAACTTTCGAGCCACAGACGATACTTTTGACTTTTAAAAACATAGTACAATTGCAATTACGTCGTTTGCAGCAAATGAGTTTTTATTACCTCTTACCAAAATCGTCTAAAAAATGTGCGAACAGCCTCTGTAGCACAAATTCTTCATTTTGACAAACTTAAATTGGTTATTTTAACCGAATTAACTGAAGTTCAGTAATTTTTTTTTCGCAGGGTGGGAGCACGCAACTCTAGATTCTGCTCATATTAAAACAGGTTAGATGATATCATAATAAAAATAAACCGCTTGCGTGTTTTTCATTGTGTTTTAACATTCCAGTCAAAACCAAGCAAAACACTTTTGTATGGAAACTCGTCTACTTGAGTAACAACTTATGCTAATTTTGAAGAGCAAGTGGAAAACGCCACCACTTTCATTTTAAAAGGGATATACAAAATAGCAATCTGTTTCCATCTGCATTTTGCATCCATACCAACCATATCGCTTAATAGCAATGCGTAGAGTGCTCCAACCGCATTTATTTTGACCATTTATTTTCGCTCATTACGTCGCATAAAAGAATAACTGGTTGTGTTCCTGTTCTCTCGCTTCTTCTGACTTTTTCTCGACTTTTTTTGCCCTAACAATTCAGGCGCATACGTGCATTCCGTTTTCACTTATACAAACACAGTGCTACGGTTGAATCTAAATAACATCATGAATATTTAATGAGCTTTCTGTCTCTTGCGCGTTGACAGATGGTTCAAGCCCGATGGTGCATGTACGTATGTGCGTTTCTCGTTTTCAAGCTATAGAACAAAGAAACAAATGAAAAATGATTGGGAGTTAAAAGGAAGGTGGTAATCAAGAAATTGCTTTTTTTCCCTATCTTGCTGCATCATTTGCACGGCTGTTTAATATAAATGTTATGTAAATATATATTCCGCGTATAATATTTATTTATGCTGCAGCAAATTGTTTTAAGCTTCTTCTTATTGCGCGTGAATATTATGAGGAGGAAAAAATTGTGTATAATGTATGAAGTGTTGTGGAAAATAGGAAGAATTTTTTGTTTTTACTTACATACGATAAAAGTTGCAGTTCTCCAATTTCTAATTATTATTTCATAAAAAATTTAGTTGCTTTTACCGAATTTTTTCATTATCAGCTTAATTATTAAAAAAAAAAAGCTCTGAAAGGTTTCAGATTTTAATGGTAGCCCAAAGGGGTTTGCTAATGTTTCTTACGCTCTCGCTGAGCTCTTAGTCTACCAGTTTGTTGTTACATTCACTCCTGCTAAAACAACTTTTTGTGTGTGTGTGTGTCATTCCTGGTTTATTATTAAGCATAATTTTCTTCCCACTTACTCTGTATACAGTTCAACAGCGAAATTACAAAATTTTAAACGCAGCATAACAGTGTACTTTTAAAATTTACTATGCAGTGATTAGTGTTGTCATACAGTGTCTCACAAAAGTGATGGGACACTTGTGCTTTACAAAAGGAAACCGTAATAAAATAAATTAAAAAAACATGTAAAAATTTTTTGTGGGTGTGTTTCATACTTAAATTTAGTAACAATTATTACATAACATACATTTTCTCAAAGTATTAAAATATTAATTTAATAAAAATACAATTGTTTAGAACGGAGCAAAAAATGGCTCACATAAGTGATGGGACACCATTAGACTATGCAACAAAAATCGTCTAAGAATATTTTTTGAAGTTTTTATTTTTACTCAAAAGCAATTGACAATAATTTATAAAATCGTCTGCATTATTTCTTTCCAGTTTGTTTTGGAATTTTTGTGTTTTTTAGCTCTGTGCAACCATGAATGCTAAACGAAAAGAAACTTTGCCTGAAATTCGAAAATTAGTTATTAATTTGCATATTGAACGTGGAAAATCTATGAGAGAAACTGCTGAAACAGTTAACTTCAGTCATTCAACAGTTTTCAATATCATTAAACGATATAAAAAGAATCATATGATTCAGGATAAAAGCTATCCAATGGAATAAAGCGAATTATCGTTCGAAATATTAAAAAAAAAATCCAAGAATGAGTGCTCCTAAAGTTGCTACTGATTTACAAGCCTTATATGGAGTAATTTTTAATTCTGAGACTATTAGAAGAGTAAATCGATCTATTGGATATCACGGTAGAGTAGCCAGAAAAAAGTTCTTCGTAAGTGAGAGGAATAGAAAACTCAGACTGGATGAAGTTATATTTGCTGATGAGAGTAAATTTAATATATTTAGTTCTGACGGTAGAATCTTGGTGTGGAGAAAACCCAGGGAAAAATTTCGCAAACAGAACTTGGTGCCAGCAGTAAAACATGGTGGAGGAGGAGTTATGGTATGGGGTTGTATGTCGTCCGCTGGAGTTGGTAATCTTGTTTTTATTGACAGTATAATGGATCAGTACAAGTATATTGGCATATTAAACCAAAATTTGAAATCTTCAGCACGAAATGAGCCTTCATAACGATTTTAAATTCTACCAGGACAATGACCCCAAGCACACTGCTTTGAACGTTAGACTCTGGCTGCTGTATAACTGTACTGAAAGAATAAAAACACCACCACAATCTCCAGACTTAAATCCCATAGAGAATATTTGCAAGAATTGGAATCAAGAATTCGCAAACACACCATTTCTTCAAAACAACAATTAAAATCGGTGCTTCAAGAAGAATGGGGTAAAATCACTCCAGAAATCACAAAAAAATTATTCGAATCCATCCCAAGAAGATTAAATCATGTTTTAAAAGTAAAAGGAAATCCAATAAAATATTAAAACCTTTTAAAAAGTAAAATTTTTGGATAAATATTTGGTGGAAAAGTAGTGTCCCATCACTTATGTGAGGCATTTTTTGTTCCGTTCTAAACAATTGTATTTTTATTAAATTAATATTTTAATATTTTGAGAAAATGTATGTTATGTAATAATTGTTACTAAATTTAAGTATGAAACACACCCACAAAAAATTTTTACATGTTTTTTTTAATTTATTACCACAGTTTCCTTTTGTACAGCACAAGTGTCCCATCACTTTTGTGAGACACTGTATATTTTTCTACTTTTTCAGGCTTTTGTCGGTTCATCATATCTCAATGCTCAGTTTACTTACTTAAGATGACTTTACAAAACGTTTTTCCCTCTTAACTTTATGTGTGTTTACTTTATTTATTAAATATAACATTTTCACGCTTATGTCACAAAAGATTCGATTCAGTGGGGTAAAATCACATAATATTTAAAATCAGCTTATCTTTAGAATTTCCGACAGACAGTCTCGCGTGCTAGAGACAAAAATGCTTTCTTCCGTAAAGTGTTGCCATTGTTCGCTTTGAAATCTTTGAGTGTGTTAATTAGAAATTCGTTAATTTTTTTTTTCAAAATGTGAAATAGATAATAAAAAAAATTCGAAATTAAAAATTCGGGCTTCCAGATGCCTGCGTTCGGGCTGTTCAAAATCCGATGGTTCTAGGTACAGTGGTTTCTTCAGAATGCCAGAAACATTCATATAGAGCCGGTGCTACTCATCATTCATGCAGATTCTTCATTATTTAATTTCTTTAAATATAATACAGGGCGATAATATTTGTTGGCAACAATTTGAAAAGCGATAAGCCGTTTATAGTGATTCAACGCAAAATGCCGTTTCGAGACTAATACCCCAATCGGGACTAACGTCCTTTTTGGGCTAATAATTTCAAAAGTTTTCTGTTTCTAACTTTCGAGGGAAAAAAAAAGTGTTTTGATTATTTTAAGTTGTGATAGATAGAAATTCAGCAAAATCAAACGGTTTTGAATCCATATAATCCATCCTATTTTATTGTGCTATAGCTGGCAGACTAATGTTTCAATTCGATATTTAAAGAATTAACAAAAGTTTACATTTAAGCATCAAACTATGCACTTTCACATTTGACAAATAAAGCACCACTGCTTGAATTTGCTATGATACTACTAAATAAAATTCTTATACAAGACGAGAGAAAAATTACACCGGCTCACGAGTTTTCAGCGATATGTTATTTTAGTCTAAGGCACTGTTCTTCAAACTGCGCTCCGCGGAACCCCGTGGTTCGAAGAGAAAATTATAGTGCACTCACACTTGTTTGACTAGTGTTTCTTAACTAAAAATCTGATGTATACACCCCTTATGACTTCCTTGTACAGAATATTAAATTACACGCAATTTCATTTAAACATATTGAATTAACAGTTAACAAATTTCGAATTAAATTTACTTCATCGATAGCGCATAAACCACAATAGAATAAATGCACTCTTTAAAGTTCGCTATATTTATTTACCATAGCCACACTTCGGCGGTAGGTTCACTTAACAGCGTTACATCTCATTCATTTTATATCTCAGAGAGAGCAAAAATTATAGCATCTGAAGAATAATCATATGTTCTATTCAAACACTATAATAAATCTAAAACTATGTATAAAAGAAATTAAAAAAATTTTAAAAAAATTCACAGACGAATCAACGCCGCTTGCCTAATGGGCATGAGCTACTCATTAATTCAGTTCTCACTTCGCGATAAGGCAAAAATACATAAAAATTCAAAATATTTTTATTAAAAATTGAAAGATATAGAAAAACATAAAACACCAAGTTCAGTTAAAACAAGTAAAAAAAAAACAATTTTTACAATTGAAATTACAATTTTTACGAAAAAACCAGCTAATGACTCAAATGATAATTCCAGAATGAATCAAGCATAGTTTAATTCGCAATAATAAAAGAAGACGTTACTTTGTTGTTGCGAAGCTTAGTTTCTCTAGATTGGCAACAAATCCACTATTCTGCTAAGCTTCAAATGTAAACAAATATGTCCGCTATCATAACCAAAAATTAGGTTTAGCCGCACATGAAAAACTTTTAAATTGTTGATAATTCCACAATTATTGCACGCAGGTTAACTAAAGGCATAAAAATCTTAACCGAAAGATAAGAACAACATAATTCAATCGTTTTTAAAGCAAAAAATGCACAATTTACAATTATAAGAATAAAGAAACTGAGCGCACTGAATCGAGTAACAGAGTGGATATATATACATACATATATTTATATACTTTTGGTGCGGCCGATTGCAACCAAAATGCGAGGTGCGCGTCTACATGTTATAGCAGCCCTATTTACAAAATTTCAACTTTCTGAGGCTACTCGTTTTTGAGTTATGCGAGATACATACATACATAGGTACGTACGTACGCGCAGATTCCACGAAAAAATCTCTTCAGAATCCATTTTAAATCAGTTTTATAATTATTTTTTGGGGAAAGGAGTCTTTTGTTCTGTTCTTACATACGGATGTCACTCAAAAACATCGTTAAATTGCATTCGATAGCGGTCAAAATCACTCAAAAACACCATTAAATTGCATTCGATAGCGGTCAAAATAGGTATTTTCTTTGAAGTATGGTACTCGAAATTTTTCGCGATTACAATGCTTCCTTTTAACTTCGTACAAGAAAGTAAAAATATAGAAACACATTTAGTTATAAATTAGTTTTAAAACTTGGCATGCGTTCATCATATGCCAAAGAGAATCACGAGCAATGCTTTGAGAAACTAAAGAGTTTTCTAATGGAAAATGAATTGAATTTTGACGACAGTGTTAAGAATTGTACAATGGAGAACCTTTTTCAATGGAAGAACTCGTACTATAAGAATATTTCGCACAAGAAAAACCTAAATATGACTCAGCAAAAAATCTGTCCGATTAATATGATAAATCAGAAAGCTTGCTAATGCAGGAAAGGGAACAATTTATTGACATGTCGATAAATTCTATGTATATATTTAAATTGAAACAAAAGCAGATCCTAAATTTTGGGTTGTAGATTATGCAGAATACCCACAAGTTTCTGACACAGCTATAAACATTTTAATGAAATTCGGAATAATTATTTAAGTGAAAAAGTGGCAACATAAATAAAATATGGAATTATATTAAATGCAGGGTATGAAATGCAGTTAATGACTGCCGATAACATTAATATAGCTACACTTCGACAGTATGCTTAAAAAGAAATGTTCTGTCATTCCATGTAATGCGAGGGTACACCTGGAGCTGGAGTTAACGCTATTAATGAGTAAATTACATTAATTTTATGTTAAATTTCTAATAAAAAACATAATACTTTTCTTTAATTGCCTTTGCATAAAGTGACTATAACATATCTGCTTTAAATATTATTCGTTTCTCTTCAAATTCTGATGATATATTAAAGCTGAAGTTAACACAAAATTATTTTAATATTCACTTATGTATTCCAAAATTAAGTTAAAAATCATAAGTTTTAAAAATAAATTCCTGAATTTTTGATCGAATGGCTAGTTTGGCGCCCCTTCTATTTGTTCACTTGAGGCATGTGGCTCACCTGCCTCACCCTCGTCCCGGCCCTGGAAAGGGATATTAAACTTCTATTGGAAGCACGTCGAAAAATTCAGAAATTGCATGGAAATGGACATCAAGAATGGATTATGCAAAGATTTCATCGGAAGTAGGTCGATAAAAACTCAGAGAGAGTATGACAAGTGAAAATTCTCGGAGAATATTTCTTGCAGAATACCTGAAAATAAACAGCTGAAAAATAAGTAAACAGTCTAAATGATAGAGAAATATAACGCTGCAGCACTTTGAAAAATCTAATCAAAAATACGTTCCCAAATGTTATACAAAGACATTATTTTCCGAAAGGGGTCTACCATACACCTGGAGAACACTTAAAAGTGTTACAATGAAAAAAACTACCTTATCAAAATAAACGCAAATCTATTAAAATATCGCATAATAAGAATGCAAATTTTATTTGTTTGTAAGTATCGTAGACAGTGCAGTGATGCAGACAGTGCAATTGCAGTGTTTTTCTGTACAGTGTAGCATGAAATACTTCCAGTACTGTAAAGTGTGGGTTTTTTTTTTTTTTTGGTAAAAATAAGTTTTATTAAGCTATCATCGGTTCTGTGTGCATTCAGTCTACCACGAATCCGTACGCGCGCGACAATGCACTTGACCATATGTACGAGACCTTTTTACTTAAGAAACCGCAACAGAATAAAGACGTGATGGGAAAGAAGAACGATAATTTAGTAAAATTTTTGCAAATTAAGCTATCAATTTCCTCTAATTATTTGATGAAATACCTAAAGATAATATAACATTAATTCGAGAAGCATTTGCTTCGTTGAGCAGCAAGGGAAGAGAAATTAAAAGAAATACCTTTCTCTTCTTTTTTTTCATTGAGTTCTGAGCGATTAGCGTGATTCAAAATTTTGGCAATGGAAGAAATCAATTCGGAAACCGGTCACGTCTCCACAAGTGCTAATTCGATTCGCCGCTGCAGATTGAGACAGCCATCATACGGAAGACATAACACTTCATTCACTGCGCGACGAAGGAAGATAATTACCTAGAAGGAAGGGCAGAAGAAAATAGAGCCAAAAAGAGGGACACAGTGATAATCGCCGTCACGATAGGGTACTATAGACGGGTAGCCAAAACGTAATTTAACAGTTCCATTCACAACTCACTTAACCCGATTGTCACAAAGTAGGAAAGCAAATGTTTGTTAGAAATACGAACCATGGATCTAGAATTAAAATCGTTTGCTACCACGAAATGATCTTCCGTTAATCTTAATCGTTCTGTATATGATTAAGATTAACGGAAGATATTTCTTGGTAGCAAACGATTTTAATGAATCACATCTTTACATTTTATGCGATGAAAAGAATGTACGTCAAACTTTTGTTCACTGAACCATCCAAGAGATGTAAAATTAATTTCTACTCATCTCTACTAAATCTCCGAGTTTTGCGGGATTTTTGCAGAGTTATGACTCGTATTCGGGAATTAATTTTTATTTTATTTCAAATTTCCAAGTGTCATGTGTGTTTCCAGTTATACTTTCATAATATTAGATTTAAATTTTCATACTTAACAAGTTTTCATCTTGAATTAACATAAGCAGATTTTGAATTCTCTAAAACTGTAGCGTTCACCGGAGATTACCTTTTTATTAGCCCAAAAGGGATGTTAATCCCAAATGGAATATTAGTCTCAAAATGGCATTTTGCTTCGAAAATGTGTTCTATCACTTATCAGATTCTTGCTCCCAAATGTTATCGTTCAGTATTATATTCAAAGAAATTAAATAATGAAAAATCTGCATAAATGTATGCATGTTTCTCGCATTGTGGAAAACCGCGGTACATAGAGCCCTCAATTTTGAATAACGTAATCCTCCACCCGAACATCGGCACCTGGAAGTCCGATTTTGAATTTCGAATTTGTTTTATTATAATCCGCAAAACTTTAACGAATTTCTGATTGATAAACTCAACGATTTCAAAGCGAGCAGTGGCAACACTGTACGGGGCAAAAAATAATAATCTTTACATATAATAAAACAAAGAGTCTCTGTGTGTGTCTTTCGTTAGTGTTGCGAGTAAGCTAATAGACCCAGGGCCACGAAATTTGGTACACAGGTGTATCTACACAAGAGCCAGTGCACCTCGAAGCGATTTTTTCGAAATTCGAATTAGAATTTTTTTTTATTTTATGTTTTGTGACCAAATCGCGTCATTTTGAGACATAATGGGCTACAGGAAAGCGAGATTTCACTCTATACATTTCATTTTTACATCGTCGTGAAGCGTAGACACTTAGCTATTTTACGAACTTAAAATAAATTTCGTATTTCAATAAATCGATTAAATACGAATTTATTTAGGAAGGTGAGCTTAACACCTTTTCAGCGGAATTTTTTTTAAAAAAACTTATTTTAAAAAATGTGCTGTTTATTTTCCTTTGATTTTTGGACGCGTTGAACTTTAATCCTTTCGACTCCTTTTAAAAAAAGAATTTTGGAAAAATAATAATATTTTGTATTTTTTTAAAATTTTTTAAATGAAGCTTCCGAATACACTTCTCACATCTCAGATATTTTAAAATGTAGTTTTGGCAACAATTTTCCTTTCTTATTGTTGTTGATAGATTTTTGATGAAATTGCATCATTTTGAATAGTTTCATTCTTTTAAAAATTTCGGTTTGGCAACAATTTTTCATCGTATTTCTTATGTTACTGTTTTTAAGAGACTGAAAAGTTTAAGAAATTAAAAAGTTGTTTCTTTTTGCAACGGTAAATTGTTTAATTACTTTATTAGGATAATTAACATTTGTATCAAGGGATATTGCTTATTTCATTGTAATATTTTATACAAGTTAAATGGCTGCGATGTGACTGCTGACACATTTCCTCAGAAGATTACCTAAATCTGCAACCTTTCAGATTTTTTTTTCTTTGTTTTTACTTTAGCACAATATAGTATTCTGGCTTATATCTTTATAATGGCTTGAAAACGTCATTAGTAAATAGCCTAACGATCAGCCTGCTCTATTCTCTAGTACGAATTTACAAATCTACAAATTTTAAAACTGAATAAATAAATAAATAAAATTAAAAAAATAAAGTAACAAAAACTTTCAAATTACTACTAAAACGAAAAATAAGGAGATACTAAATTAAAATTTTAAAGAATGATTTTAAATGGAAAAACGTATGCCGTAATATAATAAATATTAATAAAAATGCAAATATTTTTTAGTTAATAATTTCGGAATTTATTTTAGCGACGAAATTTCAAATGGTATTTTATAAATAGTAAGTAATTCATCGGCTCAGTATTATACACATAAAAAAAAAATCTTTTTCCTGTAAATGCTTGCTAATCAAGCATAATAAAACATAAATTGCCAGAATAAGTGCATTTGTTATTTACGCCATCCCCAAAATACATAGTACTTAAGTATTAGTTCAAAAATAGCGTTAGAAAACGCCGAATTTTCAGAATGTCGCAAACTCTGGTAATAGCGTGCTTATAAAAGCTCTTTCAGGCAGTCATAAGTAAAATAGTTCTTCGCTCTTAACAAGCAGTATTACAATTTTTCATATTCGTTCTTTTTGCTGCATTCGAACAGTTTTGGTAGTCAAATCGCGATTTATTTATTTATTTATTTTTTAGACTTAACTTTAAAATAGCCACTTGCTGGATTTGTGTGCAATGGAAGAAACTGCAGTAAAATTTCTGCAGAATTTAATAGTATTTTGCAGCAAAATCGTTAAAAGGGACAATTGCTTTGATTTTAATCATAAAGGAATCGCTACAAACTTTTCATTAGAACAAAAGAAACCAAAATTCGCTTGCGAGCAAGTTTATTAATTAATTTTGGGATAAAAGCTATGTAAAACGTAAAATATACACGTATGTATGTTTGTTTTACCCAATTTTAAGTCAAAATTCTTTTTTTTTTTTATTTTTCCTGTGAAAAATCGCCAAATTGAGCCAAGGTGGTTGCGCTAATACACAAGTACCAAATTTATTCCAAAAGAAATTGATAAATTTTCAGTTGATTTGACTTCCTGTTAAAAAATCAGTCATATTTTCTTGTTGATTTAACTAATTTTTTGCTTTCATTGATAGACCTATGTTTCAATGAAAGTAAAAATTCATCATCATTTATAAAACATATATATTTTTTTCAATTGTTGCTTTTAAGAGTTACCGGGGATTTTAAAATTTAAATAACAGTTAATTTCTATTTTAAAGCAGCTTTCCCTTGATTCTTATTATCAACAAATTCTTTCTCGCCAGAATGTTACTAATGTTACTTACGTTTTTTCAAATGAGCTAGAAGGAAGTAGTATTTAAGAGAAGGTTTTGGGAGGTGATTTTAGAGCGTATTCTGCCTGCTTGAACGCCACGTTGCTATCTTGATTTACTAGGGATTTGATTTCTGTGAGACTGAGCGATTCTAGCCATTACTTGGTTACGCCAAACCTTTACGAGTCAGTGCCATCATTCGCGTTAAATTAAATACGATAACATAATAAATATCGGTTCTGAATTATTGAGAGGAGATTAATTCGTAGTGCAGTTTATATTTTAATTCTGATAAACTATTCGGATTTTCGTATAACCTATGGATTGCGGGGAAACAGGATTGGGCGTTTCTTTAGAAATATCATCAGCTAGAAAGAATATTTTCAACTGGATCAGTCCCAAGATTTCATTGGGAAGTTCTGTTTACTCGTATAATGGTTTGCCATTGACAGACCTTTATTCCAGTGCTTTTAAACAAAATAAAAAGGCTTAATTTGCACATGGCCATTAGCTCCGACTCAATTATCCAAAAACACACCCGACTTTTTATAGCCTTTTATCGCGTTGTCAGCAGCGGCCGAAGAAAATTTCATTACCAGTCAGAGATAATTCCGCACCTGCCAAAATGTGAAAAGACGGGCAAGCACCTATCAAGACATCCTTGTTCCTTTGGCTGAAAAACTAACAATCAAAAAATTTTATGATTGTTATCGAACCGGCAGACGAAATCCAGATTTTCAGGCGGGAAGAAAATAAAAAATAAGCAAACCCAAAACAAAGAACCAACTGTCACAGTACTAGATAACACGGCGTGGTCGCTGGAGGGATCTCCCCCGTAGGGAAGTCACGTAGTGAAAGTTGACATCCGGGGATGTCAATTTGTCGACTGCTTGCCCATGTTCGTAATGGCGCAGGATTTGTTCTACTCGAAGCAGCATATCTATGTGTTGCTATTACAAATAAACATATCGTTTTGATGATAGTGTAGGCTTGATCATGACTTATACTAATTGAACATATATGTATCTTAGTTTTAGTGTTAAGATATTAGCAATACGAAGAGGAATTGGATGTCGATGTTAAAAACTCTCAGTACACTGCGCAAAAATTCTCCTTCTTTTGCTTATGCTTTTCTTTGAATAACCGGCATGTAAATTTCTGAGCGAAAGACAATTTCCTTTATATGCAGATTTTTAAAAATAACATTTTAAGAACAGAAACATTTAAGAACTGAATTAAGGTTTAACTACAAATTTTGATGCGATTTGTTTGGAAGCAACTCATTACCACTGGTTTTTGCATCTTTATTTTTTCGTAAGCATTTCGTTTTAACAATTCCTTTGCGATTTTTTTGGGAGCAGATAAAAACAGGTACGAGGTAAAGGAAGTATTAAAATCGCGAAAAATTTCAGGTATCATATTTCAAATGTAAGGATCTGAAGTTTGACTAACGCTTATTTTATTTTAAAACTTTACTATCATCTCCTGTTTTCCACTTCCCTCCAGAATTAACGAGTGAATATATTTACGCAAATTTTGCTTGCTAACGCTTAAGTTGTGGCTTTTTGCCAAGAGCATAGCAGAAAGAGAGAGAGTGAGCCATCTTGCTACGAGTCTTCAAGCGAGCTTGCCATCGGTTACTGTCCTCCTTTAAGGCCAGAGGTTTTAATCCTCTGGAAAGCTAAATACGTATTGTAGTTTTCCTCAGTTTGCGTACTACAGACGTAATCATTTAAAAGGCCAGTCTTAGTTCTAGTCATCTGTGTAAAAGATTAAAAGTGAGCTGTTATTTAAATTTAATTTTGTTAGTAGTCTTATATATATAAAAAAAGAGTCCTTTATTCTGTTCTTACGTACAAATGTCACGCAAAATCATTGTTAAATTGTATTCGATAGATGTCAAAATGGATACTTTCGTTGAAATGTGGTACCTGGAATTTTTCGTGTTTACAGTACTTCCTTTACTTCGTACAAGGAAGCAAAAACAGGTTAAATGAATGGATTATCATTACTAACAAAATAAACAAACAAAACAAAACAAAAAGAAGGTTTGTGATTATAATGGTCGCTCAAAAGGTTTTTATTAAGGTTGTAAGGTTCTACTGTCTTTCCGTTGTGTAGAACCTTGAGAAATAGTGATTGCACTGAAGAAAAGTTAAAATTTCCCTTTACTAAACTCTTTAAATAATTTACAATGCGTCAACTTGACGCTAACATATTACGCCTCAACTTAGGCGGTAACTGAAACAGTAGAATCAAACTTAAGAATTCAAGATGTTCACAAATAGTAGAATTGCACTACAGGACTCATACAATCCTGTATCCTACAGCGCGTAGATGAGTCTAGTGGCAGCAAGATAATAGCGATTAAGCCACGTCTAACCAGCAGTAACTGCTAAGCGGAAGCTTGCCTATAAGCACGCACCGAAATTTTCCAGACTACTCTCGCTCTACTGGAACGTCGATATTTAAACTTATTCTACCATTGGTAGAATTTGCATTTCTTACGCGCGCTACCAAATTTAAATATTCTGGCACTGACAATTACGGGAATGAAGGCTTATAGGAAAGTAACTTAAAATTAAGTTTAACTTGTTATTTAAAATAAATATAAATCTCTACAAGATTTTTACAGTCTCGCTGAGCTCGCAGTCTACCAGTCTGCTGTGCCAATTACTCCTTCTAAACATTCTTCCCCCCTTTTTTTGTCTTTTTAGCTTTTTTATTAAGCATCATTTTCTTTTCGCTTCACCATAAACAATTCAACAGCAAAATTACAAGAATTTTAAAAGTATACGTTTAGAATTCCCGATGCGGCGTTAAGTGTTGGAGTATATATTTCTGTTTTTTTTTTTCAGTCTTTTTTTAGCTTTATTATTAAGCTTCATTTTCGTCTTCTCACTTACGCCATAAACAATTTAACAATAAAATTACAAAAATTTAGAAAGTAACATTAGCAATGAATGTTTAGAATTCCCAATGCAGCGTTAAATGTGGCATACATAATTTTTTTTTTTTTTTTTTAACCTGTGGTCTTTTTTCAGTTCCTCATATCAATGTTCAGTTTTCTTACTACGATGACTTTACAAAACTTTTTTTTTCTCTTTTTACTATTAACATTTTTGTGCGAACTTTATTTATTAAATATCACGTTCTTGGAGCTTACGCGACACAAAATTCGACTCAGCAGCAAAATCACAAAATATTCGAAAACAGCACATCTTTAGAATTTCCGATCGACACTCCCGCGCATTTTCAATAAAATTGTTTCGTTCCGTACAGTGTCGACGGTGCACGCTTTGAAATCGTTGAGTTCGTTAAACAAACATTCATAAAAGTTTTACAAAATATGAAATAGATAATAAAATATATTCAAAATTCGGACTTCCAGGTGCCCACGGTGGGGTGGAGAGCTACGTTATTCAAAACTACATTGCTCTAGATACCGTTGTTTTTACACAGTGCGAGAAATATGCATGCATTCATGCAGATTCTTTATCATTTAATTTGTTTAAATTCGGGACTAATATCCCTTTGGGGTTTAAAAGTATTCCAGAAACTAGATTTAAGGATGCACGGATCCGATAAACTTATTAGTGAAAGAGAACGGCAGAAGCAAAGTAAAATCCAAACGGAAAAAAAAATGTGTACTTTTTGCATCCTAGAAACTATTATTTTGTTTAACTATATGCAGTGGGATAGAAACTAGAAATAAATTGATGAAACTTTAACCGGATTAGTCGACTAATTAGTATTTTGATATAATTTGGAAAATAAATGTAAGATATTATACAGAGGCTGTTCGCAGATTTTTTAGACGATGTACATTGTATTCGCATAACTAAATTACATAAAATTCTTGTGTTTTAAATGTTTTATTTGACATCCCTTATTCTGAACTATCTTTCGACATCGCAATTTCCAGGATAATAATGCCTTTTGAAGTGTCAGAAGAGGTATTCTATCCCATTCCTCCCGAACAGCTTTCCAGAGTCCCGTTAGGGTTTGGGGACAACGCTTGGATAATGCAGTTTTTAAAAGTCCGAAAGCACAAAAATTCATAGGTGACACATCGGGAGATTTTGTAAGCATATCAGTGAAGGGTATGGCCTCGATACTAGTTTTCTGTTCCATTTCTTTTAGGAAATTTACAGTGGATTTTGATGTGTGACTGCTAGCTTTGTCCCGATGGAGTCTCACAGGTGGAAGGCACTGTGGGTAAAGCGACGGCATTTCATTCAGAAAAATTGGCTATAAAATATGTTCCCGATAGTATTTGGAGTTAATCTTGACTTTTTTTTTTGCACTCTCTTTATTTTTAACTCGCCATTATAAGAAAAACCAGCAACAATCATGAATCCCTTAGAAAAACTTTCTTTCGATTCTTTGAACCAGGTACTTAATTTTTTCCCCCTTTTACGATAATAAATGGCTCTTTTTTTTTGTTACAATCATTTAAATACACCCATGCTTCATCTATTGTGACAATTGTCTTCCATTTTTCTTTGGATAAGTGTTTCTCATATGGAATGCTGCAGCGTGTCCCGCGTCGAGCGATATGCTTCGGAAGAAGACGATGCATATTGCGTTTTTTCGCTTTTTTAAGGTTTAAATCAACGTTTATCATTTTGTTTACAGTGGACGCCGAGCATTTTAATGATTTTGCAACTGTCCTTTGACTAGGAGGATTTTCTTTTAACATTAAACAACGTACCTTTGCAATAGTCGAAGATGTCCGTTTTTTTCTCGGATACTTGTTTGGAATTTTTGTCTCACTGGAGGCTCCAATTTGATGTTTTTTTCCTTTCTTGTCGATGATATTACCTATCGACGCTTTATATATCACAAAACTATGACTCTCACATCGTTTTTGAATAACGGAGTATGCATGTTTCTCTTCGGAAAGAGCGTCAATGTAGCGTTCGAACCACTGCTTTGTTAAATTTGCCATTTTGAATAAAAAAAAAACTTTCAAGCCACAGACGATAATTTTGACTTTTAAAAACATAGTACAATTGCAATTACTTCTTTTGCAGCAAACGAATTTTTATTACCGCTTACCAAAATCGTCTAAAAAATGTGCGAACAGCCTCTGTATTATGTCGTTTGGCAGATTCATATGGAGTACCGGATAAGATTTTTTTCGTAGAACATAGTAGGAAAGAAAGAAGAAAAAAAAAGAAGTTTAATCAATAAGGGCGCAGTTTAAAAACAAAGAAATGAATAAAAATATAAATGGTGGAAAGAAAAACAATTTCTACTGCCACTATGAAAATTTTCAGCCAGCACACGGGGACTGGAATGAAAAAAAGAAAAGTCGCCAGGAAAGAGCAATAGACAGAAAAGAAAAAAAAACAATCAGTTGTTCTCGGGTCCAGGACGATGATTGACAGTTATGTTTTGACCGTCGCTATGGTAACGGAAGCTGTTGCGCATTGATAAGCGGCGAGCTATAACTTCTGCCAATCAAGGCTCGCGGCGGGAGGGGCTCGGTCACGTAGCGATCTCAAAAATGTATAATCGCTTGCTAGAACCGCACACGTCTTGAGTGGAAATGCAACTCGATGAGAATTGTGGAAAGATTGAGAGAAGTTTCGCTTCATTTTCTTCGAACTCAATAACCTAAATTAAAATCAAATTCCCGAGTTAAAATTTGCAATCAATATTAGTGCTTTGCACATTTAGTATAAACGGATAGTTCGAAAAGATTTGGCAGACTTTGTGAAAATAATTTTGAGCTAGAGTAATTTATTATTTAATAAGTAAGGGAAATAGAGGTATATTGAAAGAGGCGCATACGTTGTTTGATTTTGAATTATTTCTCGAATATCTTAACGTTCCTAAACAGTTTTAATGGTCCTCCTATCTTAATGTTCCTACTAATTTATGAAAGCATATCAGAATAGTTAAATGAATGCAATGTCAAGTTAAATGAAGGAAATCTTAATTCAAAAAAGGTGAAACAAAGGAAGAACATTTCATCCGCGCATGAGACAACTTATAAATTCAGTGGTAGGATTTCAATCCAAAAATTTTCATAGTATTTTCACTCTTAAAGTATTTTTTTATATGCTTTTTATAGGTTGCTCTTTGTTGAAGTGTTCTATTGCCATTCTGCCCCCCCCGAAAATGTCTATAAGGTTTCAGCGCCTTTTTAGCTTTATTATTAAACACCGTACGTTGGCGCCCATTTTTATATTTGTTTCAGCTTTTTCTCAGGTTATGACATCAATATTCAGTTTCGTACTAAGATGTGTAACAATTTTCTTTTGCCTTTAATATTAAATTTATATGTATTACCCCGTAGGGGTTTATATTTATTTTAAATAACCAGTTAAATTTAATTTTAAGTTACTTTCCTATAAGTTTTCATTCCCCTAATTGTCAGTGCCAGAATATTTAAATTTGGTAGCGCGCGCGCGTTAGGAATGCGAATTCTACCAGTGGGAGAAAAAGCTTAAATATCGATGTTCTGGTAGGAAAAATTAGAGAGTTTGGGAAATCTCTGTGCGTGGTTGTAACGCAAGCTTCGGCTTAGCATTTATTGCTGGTTACACGTGGTTTTACAGCTGTTTTAGTCATATGACTATTTATAATTATGTCCCTTCTTCCAAATCTTTCTCTCAACAATTTAATACAATGGTCATAATTTTCATCAGTGAAGGGGTATTGGAAGCCAAAAATCTTCAAAAAATATTGATTTGAGATTTTTGCATTTTCAAATTCTCTACACTTTTAGCTTTCTAAAAATACTATACTTTAATCTCTATGAAAATTAGAACTTTAAAAAATCTAGTTTTATTTTATGATCTAATGCTTTAATAAATGAGGAATTTTACACAAAAACGCGTTTTTCGCCAAGCGTGATTTTTTTATACTTGATGTACCTTTTCTCAAGAACTACTGCTCCCAGGTACCTAAAATGTTTATGGCTTATTTATTATATTTTCTAATATTTACTGAAATGAGCTTTTTGTGATAAATTAAGATAAAAAAAATTTCACAAATTTTTTTGCGTGAGAAAAGTGCTAAATTTTACTATGCCTAATAATGCAGGTCCACCCAACAATGTCTTCAAGTAAGTAAATTTTTCGATTTTGCTTAGATTGCCATTATTATGAATGGGTTAGGTTATTCAATTATGGCAAAGCACACGAGGGCTATCTGCCTAAGGGGAGGGATGCCTTCGTGGAGGACTTTCTAAGGGAAACTGGCTTGTATACACGTTACACATGGGGAAAACCACGAAAACGCCCATGCAGCCAGCCCGTTCGCGGGATTCGAACCTCGGACCGAACTACCAGTGTTCAGCGTCTTTACCGCTCGGCCGCTGGTGGGCCTATTATGAATGGCGTTTTCAAACTGGCTCCAAAATTCCAAAAAATTTGCTGCATTCACCATAAAATTTTGATATTAACAATTTAGGTAATTTAAGAGTATTAGAATTATTTGCAACACTGAAATCATTATTAGTTTCTATGATTGACTCAACAGATCTTGTATTTTGTTTACTCTCGTTTTCAATAATGAAACGCGAGATTTTACCCTTGTATTTAACTATTTTTTTGGAGTATTCTTCGGCTGCTACAACTTCATTTTCTATATTCTTTACATCTGTTAGCTTAAATATTTCTTTATCTAATGATTTTAAACTACTCTCTTTCTCTAGTAGCTGATCTCTTAAATCCTTAATCTCATTTAATTTTACACGAATATCAATTGTTTCATCTTTCAGTAACTTATCAATTTTACTGATACGTTTTGTGGTTAGAGATCTAATCGCTGTTCTTGATTTTTTAGGTTTTTCTAATTCTGCCATTTTAAATTAACAGTTTAAATAAAATAAATTTGAGTAAATCAAAATCGAAACAACAGAAAAATACTGTTCTTAAATCAATATGCATCAACAATGTTCTTCGGTTAACTATACCATCAATAACTGATATTTTCAAATCCATAAATATTCTTTAAAGTTCAATAATAATTAACTTACCTCTTCAATGAGGTAACGAAGCCCCACGTTGGGCGCCAGAATTGAAGTAAATATAATCTCGGGGTCGAGGAGGAGTCTTCATCGTCTTTTCAAATCTTTATTATGTACACTTATATTACAAATACTACATACAACTATTCAAATTAAATATTCTGGAACATTGACATGATATGCGCCGACATTATATGCCTGATTTCATCGATTGCTGCCGTCTAAAGGCATTCTGAATAAGCTAATAGGGTTGCCGTAATATCTGGCTCTCTTTAAGTGCCAGTGAAGATTTTTAATCTTCAACACCTTGCTGCCACTAGACTCATCTGCGTGCTGTAGGATATAGCATCGTATGAGTCTTGTAGTTTAATTCTACTGTTTGTTAATATCTTGAATTCTTGAGTTTTGATTCCACTATTTCAGTTACCGCCCAAGCAGAGGCGTAGTATGTTAGCGTCGAGTTGACGCATTGTAAATAATTTAAAGAGTTCAATAAAGGGTAGTTTTAACCCTTCTTCGGCGCAGTCACTATTCTCCAGAATCTACACAACAGATAGACAAAAGAACGTTACAACCCATATTTATTAAATATCACATTCTTCGCACTTTACACCATATAAAATTCAACAGCAAGTTGCCATACATATTTCCATATTCGCTATGTTATTTCTTTTAAATACCAGCCTAAAATATTTATCATAAGAAAAGGAAAATTTATAATGATTTTAATGAGTCCAGTTAGTGTAACTTAATAAAAATATTGAATATTTCTAATGACACATCTTATGATCTTATTTAAATCAGTTCCATTAAAAACAGAAAAAGGTATTCTGTGTTTGTTGATTTTAAATAGCTTAATTTATTACTCAGTAACTTGTTGTCCATGAATCTCATTAAAGAATAGTTGCCAGAGCTTAAAGAAGGTTGCACTTCTACTTCCCCCGGAATTTTGAGGGAGAGCACCCCTCTCCCCTTCCACCAAACCACACGAGCGGACCTTCGGCTAGCCATATATATTTAGAGTGCCCCATGTCGCAGAGACACTATACATTTACAAACATCCATGTCATCTCCGCGCCCTTCGATACCGCAGCAGGCTTCCGTAATCGTCTAGGCGGTACTAAGTAACTTTCCAGATTAAATTTGAAGGAATCTTAGGCTTTACTTAACGGTAACACGCTGCCGCTTAGAAGATAAAAGCAAACTGGTGATCAAAATTAAAGGGTAATGCGAAAAAATATGCTTATTAAGTTAATGTTGCCACCAATGCCCCATCTTATAATTATTTTGTTAATTAAATACAAGAGTACGCGAAATTGCTCTTTCGCTCAAACGTTAGTGCCAGAAATGTTTTAGAAGTTGCATTTTTTATACTTTGAAACTTCTGATAAATAAATACAGCAGAAGTCCAGAAATCCGCAATGCTTGGGACCAGAGGTTGTGCGGATTTTAGGATTTTGCGGATTTAAGAACAGAAAAGATAAAACATAATATTCAGACTAAAAGCGCAAAATAAATAAGCCATATTAGATACATTTAATCAAATTATTATATACAATAAGATACATTGTTACATTAATTTATTATATGTGTTAAATTATTATACATATTACTCATTTATATTAGTGATTACAGGAATATTTTAAAGCATTCAGGACATATACAATAAAGACATATAAAAATGAGGGATATTAATAAAGTATAAAATATTTAATTTTTTTTACATGTTTCAAGCATTTTTCTGATAGAGGTTTGTTTTAAAACTTTAAAGTGTTCTAGAGTAAGCTTTTTTTTTTTTTTGTAAATTCTATAGATTCATAAGCTCTTTCTCTATGACACAGCTCTGTTGTTCTAAATATTTTAGGCATTTTTCACCATGTTCCAAACCCTCATTAAAAGATATTTTCTCACTCCTATCAAATTCATTATCTGTGTCGGTGTCGGAATCGTTTTTTTGCTGTGGCGATTTCAAAACAGAACCAATGATTTCATCATCGGTTATCCGATATGCCGGTGTTGGCTCGTCTGAACGCATCATCCACACTGAAAACCTCTTCTGGGCTAAGATCTTTTTTCTGCCACTAACACAGAATCATTATTATTCGTTAATTATGACGTCATTATTGGATAAATATTTTTTCTTTGGTATTTCATTCTCCTTGTTGCGGTTTCTGGAACCTATAAATTCAATGTTTATATTTTGAGAGGCAGTGCGGATTTCAGGAGTTGGCGGATTTCAGATCGGCGGATTTTTGGTATTTGACTGTACTCTTATACCAAAGAATGAGAAGAGAATATGTTGTGGAGGCATTTCGAAGCAGGAGACATGAGCAATGCCCTTGCCGGAAATCGAACCAGGACCTCTGGAATACGTGTCGAGTATGCTACCGTTATGCCCCGAAAGCATGCAGAAAGGAACCTTGTAATATTTCTAAAAATCATAATATGAAAAGAAAGTGTATTTACAGCGTAGACAAAGCTTTTATCGGGAAAGCAGCGAAGGCAGCACACTGTATAAAATCAACAACTCTACTGTTCTAATTATAATCTTTGGCTCAATTATGAATATCCATTGGATGATGGTGCTTTTTCTACGCCTTATTGATGATATGTCGATCTTATGCAGTGCTGATAGGAACTGAAACCCTGCTTCGCCGTCATGCCATTTCGTTCGCAGTTTCGTTCTGAAGACATATTTTTTTGTACATGCCTACATTGTATTTACTTTGTATCTACATTATGTGTACTTTGTATACCAATGTCTTAAATTTTAAAAGAAATAAAAAAGGGTTAAAATAAACTAGATGTTATAGCAGTCCCATATACAAAATTTCAACCGTCTACGGCTAATCATTTTGGAATCATGCCAAATACGTATGGACGTACATACGTATTTGGCATATCTACGTCCATCTGTACAAAAATGGCATCTGTACATATGTACAGATGTCAAGAAAAAAAATTCCCTTTTAAATCCATTTTTCAATCCTTTTTGGGAAATACAGTCATTTATTCTGTCCGAACGTACACATGTCACGGAAAAAAATTCTAGAGTTAATAAAATAGTACCTAGTACTGATTTTTCCTTCCTCCAGGAAGAGTTTATTTAGAGGATTTTTCAGTGTGATAATTAAGTGTATTGCATGCATATAACAGGGTAACGTGAACGTTACGTCATTAAATTTGTCACTAGTAAATAATTTTATAAATGATAATATAACAGAATATCTTAGAGGCTTAACCCATTATTACGAAATGTGATAATTTTGTTTTATTAGATACAGACATAATTCTCTAACTATCTGTGTGTAATTTCTTTATATCCCATATTTGCAAAGAAGTAATTTATAAGGAACCTTTAGTACGCATTTTATTTCGACCAAACGCCGAATCAGCTGCCGACGGGTTGCCTTGCAGGTGAAAGGGCAACGGCAAAACGGCGCACGGCCGAAAGACCTAGACTACACTAATCGTATGCTTGTGACGGTACTACGAAGGTGACAAATGTGCATTGATCCTCTTACTCGTTATTACATCAGTATTAAAATTTCTGTTTTATATTTTCGATCGTACCCTGGTTAGTATATTATTGGTTACATGCCACCGTCCAGTACCAGAATCGATTGCGCGCCATTTCTGTGGTACCCAGCCGTGTTTGTCTTAGCAGGGTCGATTG
This sequence comes from Stegodyphus mimosarum, assembly GCA_000611955.2. Lineage (NCBI taxonomy): Eukaryota > Metazoa > Arthropoda > Arachnida > Araneae > Eresidae > Stegodyphus > Stegodyphus mimosarum. The sequence goes on from KK117829.1 coordinate 29,948, forward strand.
GATGAATTCCTGCCTACGTCATCTGTTAATAAGATGAGCGGTTTGTATCTGCATTATTGGTCGATGATGGGACAGGCTTGCATTCTTCACACATGATATCAAAAGGCTTATAAGGTATTTCTCCCGCCTTCTTCGCATGCCTTCGTAGTGTAGTGGTCAGCACGCTCGACGCATAACCGAGAGGTCCGTGGTTCGATTGCCGGCGAAGACGTTGTTTATTTTTCATGTCTCCTTTAAAAAAAAATACCTACTGACTCTACAGGCTTGTTGTTGTATAGTTGAGTTATTATATGTATAAAAGCATAAAATAGGTGAGTGTTTACCTATTTAGCATTTAGCATAACGATTTACTTAGATACCCATTTCAGTTCATCGCCAGCGATACGCATTTTGAGGAGAAACTAAAAATTCCAGAAGAATATTTTATAATAATGCAGATGCGATGATGATACGTAAATGATGTAAGTATTATTTAGAATTAATTAATAGTTCCAAGCTAGTTAATAATCTTTAATAAATATGCATAAATATATTACGAACGAGATATAACAAAACGAAAACTTTTTTTTTCCCTGCACCAAGTTTATCTTCGGATTCACGCTTTGGAAACCTCTGCTGATGTGAACATAGTTGATATCAGATTCAGGAATTTACCATGTCAAAATGGATCGGATAGCACCGCACCGTTAAAAAGCTGTCATTAACAAAAGGCTTGGGTATCTAATCGATGACAGTTCGAGTTTGCTCAGACTGTCCGTCCCAATTTTGATGGAAGACACCCTAGGGGGACAGATCACTTCTTCCCCGCCTCCAAAGAAAATATAAATTTACAAACATCCATGAATTCTTTATTTTCAACCTTGGGCACGAATGCTGTGACTTTACCTATCATTATATCGAAATAAACTACAGCGCATGACTTAAAAATTAATGCCGTATCTAGGTTTCCTTAATTTTGGATATATTTAGGTCATATATTTATATCTATGATTTTTTAGCTAACCCCCATCTTCTTCTCTCTAAAAACGCAAAAGGGAGAAAAAGTCACTTTGAGGTGGAATTTGATTTGAAAACATACTGCTCGAAGATAAGTTGCATATTTATACTTCTGAAATTAATCTATATAAAAAAAATCTGAAAGAATTACTTAAGGATTCATTTCACATACTAGATGGTATAAAATTTTGCAGCACTACGCGCAGATTTTTCTACTAGTTTTCCTGGCTTTTTTTCTCTCAACAACAAATAGAAAATTTGTCAACTTTTTTAACGCTCAGTAAAAATTTGAAAGGTTTCAGATTTTAAATTACGTCCAAAGGGGCGTTTTTTAACGTTTTGTGTGTTATATTTATTTATTAAATATCATGTTCTTCGCACTAAAACCATAAAATTCAGTTCAACAGCAATATCGCAAAATAATTTTAAAATAAGCAAATCCTTAGAATTTCCGATACACAGTTCCACGAGCTTTAGATAAAAAGTTTTTTTTTCCCGTAGAGTGTTGCCATTGCTCGCTTTTAAAAATCGTTTGAGTTTGTTCATCAAAAACTGGTTAAAGTTTCACAAAATCTGAAATAGATAATACAAGAAATTCCAAATTCGGGCTTCCAGATGCGCATATTCGGGTGGAAACGTACGTTATTCAAAATTGGATGGCTCTAGGTACCGTTGTTTTATCACATTTGGAAAAATATACATACATTTATGCATATTCTTCACTATTTCATTTCTTTAAATATAATACAGGGCTGCAAGATTTGGTGGCAACAGTTTGAAAAGTGGTTCAGACTTTGATTGTTTCCGACCCAAAGTCGAAAAACGAAAACAATAGTCCTTCAGGGACAAAGCCCCTTTGGACTAAAAAAGAGAGAGAAAGAGAAGGAATCGGGAAAGGGGCAGGTGACGCGCATATAGTTTTAAACCCAAATACACCATCTGATAAGGTAATGGAAACATTCTAAAAAATTAAAATATACATAATTATTTATTATTCGTGTTCAAAGACATTGGCGTTTGAAGTCTTGATCTAACACTTGAAACTTTTATACGTTGTGATTTGGTTCTCTTCAGTTTAGTAACAAGCTGCACACGCGAGTGCCAATTGCTGTACCGAAAACACACTTTTGTATTTCTTCTTTAATTATTATCAAATTCATGTTTTTTATCATTTCCTTCTTCCTATCATTCGAAGGCAGAGATGGAATCTAATCTATTCTCTATTAATTGCATGGTTGTGGCTCTAGCAGACGACTGACTGATCCAGCCATCTGCTTACCGCGCTTATAAGGGGGGATCGTCGTGGGGTAGATGAAATCGTATCCAAGTTCTCGATCTAGAAGACCGGACTAGCAAGGCCGTCATGTGGGATTTAATGCCAAGCGGGACATACTACCGCCGAAGGCTAGAAGGCCCCGCGGCGGCCAAGTCACGTCCGCACGCATACTCGATGGTCTCCGTAGAAATGTTACGTCGTCACTTTCATTTAGCGCCAGTCTCTCCCTTTCACTTCGCCAACTTTTCGTTGTGAATCACAATAAGTGGTCACCGTTTTAGCCTCTTGACAGGGGAAAATGACTAACAGCGCTGAATTAATAATGCGTGCTTGGAGAGGATTATGGGTGAAAGACTTCGACTGGTGGAGCAAGTTGAGTTTAAGATTAATGAAATCTGAAGTGAGATTTGCTTCTGCGTTTAAAGTTTCCTGTTCTCTGGGTAGGATAGCGCTTAACTGTTGTAAAATCTACATTTAAGTTTGAATTACAACATGAACGATGTTCATTCACGTGCAGAATAGTGTAATACAAGGACAGCAGAAATATTCCAATGACAATGCTGAATGGAGAACACAGCTGTTTACTTCCTTGCACGGAGTAAGAAGGAAGTATTGTAATCGCGAAAAATTTCGGGTACCACATTTGAACGAAAATATTTATTTTGGCTGCTATCGAATGCTATTTAACGATGTTTTTGAGTGACATCCGTAAGTAAGGGCAGAATAAAGGACTCTTCCCACCCAAATAATTATAACACTGATTTAAAATGGATTCTGAAGAGATTTTTTCGTGGCGTCTGTGCGGCGTACGTATGTATGTATGTATCTCGCATATCTCAAAAACGAGTAGCCTCAGAACGTTGAAATTTGGTATACAGGGATGCTATAACATGTAGACGTGCACCTCGCACTTTGGTTGCAATCGCAGTTTTGCGCAGAAAAAACTTTAAGATCTTTTTGTATAAAAATTTCTACGATACTGTATATATACATGCAGGTAAGATAAAAAATAAATAACTCTGAGTTGTACTTTAAATTAGCAACAGCCCCCTTAATTCGGGCACTTCCTCTACTAGATTCTAAAACTAGTAATAACCTTTTCGGAACTGCTTCATATCTAAAAACTAATCTCGCATTATGTGATCTTAATCTTTTGCATTGCCTATAGTTCTTATCCAATCAGATGAACGAAACATGTTACTATGAGTACCCCTGCAATCCAGCCACTCACTTTCTTTTGCCGCCTAAACTCGCATGCTAAATGATGTCTCTTCGCTTAAAACCACATTCTTCCATTGGTCTAAAATGTAACTGCGTGTGTAAAATTATAGGGTGCGTTTAGCACCCCTAGTGACGTACTAGTTAAAAAAAATGTGCTTCTGAATAGCTGTTCCTGTTCAAAAATAAAAATGGTATTTTAAACATCAGTCCAGTTGTGGTTTCACCTCCAGTGGTCATCTATGCTACAGTCTTTTCGGCCATGATTAAAAAGTGAATTGGTTCATTTCCTAATCAAGCCTTCCTAATGTTATCTACAACGAAATAAATCATAATTCCCCCCCCCACACACACACATACATTATAAAATATCGATCTTTCAAACAATAAATAAATAATAGCCCTTTAACTGCAGTCTTCCTTCTAAAAATAACAGAGCAACAATTTTTCTAATTAAACTCCTTGCAATTCTGGAAAAGATCCGCCGTCTAATCTGTATTGCGTACTTATCAACGAAATCTGAACCCAACACACGGACATTAATCTATCATGCGACCTGAAAAATGGTATAAAAGTTATAAAAGTTTACCTTTCTAATTTCATCCATTGTTTAAGAAGATGGAAGCTGTATAAAATTGTGGAGTGCATAGTGCACCCACAGTGATGATGTGCATTATCAAGGAATAAAGTTAGTTATGTGTAGAATTTCCCGTTAATGCCTGTCTTCGAGTGTCAGCTTTCTAATTACGCAGTCAAGTTTCTTCTAGTTATAATGCAGAGAACCAATGCCAATACCCTACAACTTTCTTTCACCAAGTCATCATATTACATACATGTAAGATAAAAGTAACTTTTTCTGGATTGCGCCATTTCTCGATTAATCCATTCTATGACTTTTACATAACGACGATAATGGAGTTAATACAAATCGAAATCTTCTTCTTTGCTTTCTGCACCTCAGCCTAAGTAAATTGCTAATTGCTGCCTTTATCCTATCGCAACAATATCAAAATTGTAAACGTTCTGAAACAGGTACAATTAAAGAATGTCCAGTTGTTCGCGGCCGTAAATTTCATTTCAAATAAAGATGACTGCTTAATCTGCATCGGCTGCCGAGTTTGCTGTTTATTGTAGAGTAATATCTCAATATTTACGCATTCAGTTTTCCTGCATTATTGCGTCTAAGTCTGCTACATTACATACATATACACATAGGTACACATTTAGTACAGGAAAGAATTATATTACTTACTTAGCTGCAGACTTTTAGTAAGAAGATGAAGTTTCTTATGTTAAAATATACAAAGAATGCATAGAAGTAAACTTACGAAACTGTGTTTGTTTGATATGTTATTTGTGATCTTGAGCTTGTGAAAGGAGACCACCTTCTGCATCCACTGTTCTCCCGTTGAAGGGGAATCAGGATGGATATACATTCTTTTAGGCATTTCTGGATCGGCTTTTCCTGCTACCACCCACCGACTGTTGTGGAACTTATAACGGCAGTCGTCTGCGGCCACGATATCCATTAAAAGAATGTATTTGGCTTTTTTGTCCAAACCGCTGACCCGCACCTTGAATGCTGGAAACATGCGCCTAAAGTAAAGAGAGAAACATTCTACATCAGATTAAACTAATATTTATGAAAACTGAAAGTGATCAAATAAATTCATATACTAATAGTTAATCAATTTGTAGAGACATTAGGTTATTTAGTAGCAGGAGACATGAAAAATATGTAATTCCTTCGCCGGGAATCGAACCACGGACTTCTGAAATTCCGGCTCAGTGTGCTGACCATTACACCACGAAGGCACGCTACGAAAGCGGGAGATATACCTTATAAATTCCTTTCTTAGTTTTTTTTTTTCACGTCCTTGTCCGAAGTAAAGGAAGTATTGTAATCATGAAAAATTTCGGTTATCATATTTCAACGTAACTTTCCATTTTAACCACTATCGAATGCAATTTAACGATGTTTTTGCGTGACATATGTACATGAGGACAGAAAAATGGACTCTTTTTCCCCCCAAACGAATTATAAAACTAATTTAAAATGGATTCAGAAGAGATTTTATTCGTGGCATCTGTACGTACGTCTGTATGTATGTATCTCGCATAAATCAAAAACGAATAGCCTCAGAAGGTTCAAATTTTGTATATAGGACTGCTGTAATTTTGTATATAGGACTGCTTATGCACCTCCCTTTTTGGTTGCAATCGGCCGCACTAAAAATACATAAATATATATATAGATTATGAAAAGAAAACTCTCCATATTACATCTCCAAGGAATGGAAATTCAATTTAAAAAAATCATTGAAAAGGTATTTTTCAGAATTTACAAAAATTTATAGAATTTTTATTCCTCCTTGCTTTAAACACAGTTAAGAAAAATGCCAAAATCAAAAGTAAACTTTTTAAGTATTGAAAAAACAGTTACTGATATTGATAGCAGATTAATCGACTTACGAAGGGGATAAACCAATCTACCATCAATTAACAGTAACTAAAATAAGAGAGAGTGTTTCATCTTACTTCTAAGTAAGCATTAAATTATTTGCTAGATTCAAATCACTAATTGATACTCGATCAAAATAAAGATATTAGTCAGTAAACCAAAAGAATCCTGTTAAAAAGCAAATAATCTTTAAAATTAAAATTTTTCACTAAGAACACAATTAATCCAAACGAGATACTTACTTTAGAAGACATATCCCCTACACTGTCTTTTCATTTCAAATACAAAAGTAAAAACAAAAGTAGATTCAAGAACAAATTTTAAAAAATCAAAAAGAAGATTAAAAGAAATAATCCATAAAATTAAAGTTAAAAACTGTAGTAAAAAACAAACTAGTAAGCAAAAATTAACCATCTTGCCTTCGAAATTTTAAAACCAAATGACTGGAATGCAAGTACGTATTAAGAGATGGAAGCAAAAGGGTTGTCGTAATAAGTAGTTTTCTATTGAAGAAAGTTTAGTCTAAATTGGAGACAAAAGTACAAAGTTTCTTGGAGATATAATACACAGAGAGTAGGCTGTATATATATACCCATTATGATACTCGGCTCCGTGAGGTCAGTTTTTTTTATTCTGATATTTTCGTAAATTGCTCATTTTTTGTTTTAGAAATGATTAAATTATGTTGTTCTCATCTTCCGGTTAAGGTTTTATGCCTTTAGTTAATCTGCATGCAATAGTTCTAGAATTATCAACAATTTAAAAGTTAAAATACAATAACACGCCGAACAAAGTTTTTTTTCGCTTTTGCAGCTGAGGTTGATGGTTCGGTAAAAGCATCGAAACTAGTCCTGTGAACATTTGAAAATATAACGCTGATTTTTGTTGTTTGACTTCTAAATTAATTTAAAAGTTGTTTAAATGCGGCTAAGCCTAATTATGTTTATGAAAGGAGCCATATTTGTTTACATTTGATACTTAGCAGAATAGTTAATTAAGTAAGTTTCTGCACCTTCAGTGTCTTTTTGCCGAATGAGACCTAATGTAAACTTTCAGTTTTGTGCACCGAAAAATCTGCCTTGTTGCCTGCTAGCCGAATTGCTTGTTTTTGTCTAAAAACTCTAATTTTAATTGTAAAAATTGTTTTTTTAATTATTTTAACTGCATTTCGTGTTATATATTTTTGTATATCTTTCAATTTTTAATGAAAATATTTTGAATTTTTATGTGTTTTGACCTTGCCGAGATGTGAGAACTGAACTAATTGAATGAGAAATATATCTCTAATGAAATTCGAGGAAGTAAGTGTTTTGTATATTAGCAACAAATATTGTCGCCAGTCTGTTTCGGAAGAGGAGAATGTTTGCGAGTAGCGCATGTGCATTGGGTAAGCGGCGCTGAATCGTCTGTGAAAACTGTTTCTTTTTTATTTGTTTAATTTCTTTTACACATCTTTTTAGATTTATTACAGTATTTGAGTAGAACATGTGGCAATGTTTAGATAATTCTTCAGATGATGTTATAATTTTTATGTACTTTGAGTTATAAAATGAATGAGATGTAACGCTGTTAAGTGCACCTAGCGCCAGGGTGTCGCTATAGTAAACAAACATAGTGAATTTTAAAGAGTGCATTTATTCTATTGTGGTTTATGCACTATCGACGAAGTAGATTTAATTCAATTCAATAAGTTTAAATAAAATGCAGGGGAAAATGCGTATAATTTAATATTCCGTACAAGGAAGTCATGTGGTGTACAGATCAGATTGTTTTCATAGGTATTCCATAAAATTTCTAGTTAATATTATCTTCACATCACTTTAGACTACAGCAGTCTTTACCCTTTATTCCATAAACAGTTCGCCCTAGATTCTGTTTATTTCGAGGTTTTCTCCTTGTAAAAAATGAATAGAAGATAGATTGCCCAAGTCCTCAAAGATAGCATCCCTCCTAACATAAAGATATTCCTCAATCGCTTTTGCATAATAAATAGCAAAACGCTTATTCGAATTTTTGACAAAAAGGAACCCTCTGTTTTAATCGTCGGATAATCGTTAGTGGTAATCAGCGTCAACTGTGATTAAAAATTATTTCCTTTTCCAGCAGCCGATCTTTACATTTGTTTAAAAAATGATTTTAAATTGAGTGGGAATTGAAAAAAAAATGATAAAGTGCAATTTGAAAATTTCGGATTGTTATGTATAGTCTCGAAGAAGAGTTTAAAATTAAAAAATTCAAAATATGAAAAACGTTAAACACATTAAAGGAAAAAAATAACAAAAAAAATCATTCTGTGCCAATTATGTAATATTTGGCTCACGAAACTTCTTTTATTAATTATAACGAAGTTTTAATATATCAACAATAATAATTTGTAATATATGTGATTTAATACATTACAAATTTAAATGTGTTTAGATATACATCAGTTACACCTTCTTCGAAGTCGATTGCCATAATTGATGAAGAAATTGAAGAACACGTTTTAGTACATGATTTAAGCACGCGTTTCCTTAACTTTTTAGTATTTTACTGATTGAGTCTTTTCTTTTGCCAATACAGACAATACAGAGTGTTACCTTTTATAGTGACCAGCTCAGATAGACGATCACTTCTGAAAGCAACCAGTAGTTTTGGGAACAAAAATAAACATCAGCTCTTTAAGATGACTACACCTTCATCAAAGTTTGAAATTCACTAGACCTGGGATCTTAGGACCAACAGTATCCCTCCAAACAGTATTTCTCAGTTTTCGAGCATTTTCCTGATTGATACGCTCGCAAGAAGTAAATGAAAGTTGCATCTGAATGAAAGCTGCATTGTCCTGAAGGCAAATGGGTCTCTATCCGCTAATGTCTTGATGATGCCGACTTGTTTACGGGTGTTCGCTGGTTTTTTGTTAGAAGAGACGAAGCAGTGGAGTTGAATGGACATGTAGCCAGAGAAAAGGCAGGCGGAAAGCTCGCTCTTCTGTAAGATATAGCTATGTACCGATTTACGCTATTTATCCATTATTTAACCACGAATGAATTTGTTGTTAAGTTTTAAATAAATTTTAAAAAGACAAAAAGCTCGGAAACGTTACAATACTTTAGGCCCTTTTTGGCTTCGCCGACTTGATTAAGATTTAGGGGCCAACTACTTGGAATCTCGATATCTACGGCTATATCTTCAGTTACCTTTAGTTAAGTTTAATTTCATATTCATTTAAGTTCAAGCCCAAGTGGAGGCTTTGCTGTACGTTTCGAGTTAGGAACTGATTGTATTTATTCTGAGAAATAAAGGGTAGTTAACCCTTCTAAGTCTTACTTCTCTGTTAACACACTTAAGCGATTATTCGCTTGTTAGTGCTTCTGGGGTTCAAGGATTGAACACTGAATTAAGTGAGTAAAACCCCACAACACGGATATAATCAAGACGTATATTTGCGTGCAGAAAAATTTGTTTCAATCAAATGAATCCGTCAAAAATAATAACTATGATAGTATAGCATAGGGGTCGGCAATCTCGTAGCTGTGGTGTGCCAGCACACCAGCGGCCGAGCGGTAAAGACGCTGAACACTGGTAGTTCGGTTCGAGGTTCGAATCCCGCGAACGAGCTGGCTGCATGGGCGTTTTCGTGGTTTTAACCATGTGTAACGTGTATACGAGCCAATTTCCCTTAGAAAGTCCTCCACGAAGGCATCCCTCCCTTTAGGCAGATAGCCCTCGTGTGCTTTGCCATAATTGATTAACCTAACCTGTGGTGTGCCGAACCAATCTACGAATATGATTCAGGATGCCCCACAGAAGGAAATATTTGAAACAATTCGATTCCTGCAGCAATGCATGCAGAGTTAGGGAATAAAGGACAAGAATACAGATTTAGAGTTTTATTATGTATTAATTATGCATCATTTAAAGATATTTATTAACGTAAAAATAAGCAACACAAAATATAATTATTACTTAAACATAAGTAAAAAATTAAAATTATACATACATTATGTATTTTTTAAACATATTTATTAAAATAAAAAATAAATAAGCGTAAAATATAAGCATTCCTTCAATATCGTTAAATAAAAATCAAAATCCCTATACCGCAATATCAGAGGTATAATTTGTGACTTTCAATTTGAAACATGATTCGGAATATTCTGTTGATAAACAACTTGCTTGTAGACTTTAAAATATTTTTCATATGAGAAAAATTGATTCAGCAATATCTGGAATCAAAAGCGGAAAGATGAACTCATGTAATTTTCCTGAAACAATTAAATCTCTCCGGCACTGATATCCAGCAATTTAATATAGCTGTCGATTTATCGTTAGAGTTAACTTCCAGATCTTTTTGTAATTCCATAAATTTTGTTTTCATAAATTTCCATAATTCTGAAGATGTTAGTTCAGTGAGCTCCATTTCAAAATTGCAACTTCTATCCACTCAAAAATTGACAAATCGGATGGGATTATTAATGGATCTTTTAAATCTGGTTTGATAAGGAAGCAAATTACAAGGCATACAAGCTTCGAAGCTTTTGGAAAATTCCTCCGTAAGTGCTTCAGCGCAGGTTTGAAATTCATCTTTGTCTAAGGTCAATGTATTTGCAACTAGCCTTTACATTTAGGAAGTATTTATGGGTAGGTACTAGTATTAATATCACCGGAAAATTTCATTTGTTTCAAAAAGTGGAAGCACTGTTTGGCCCTTCTCTTGCAATTCTTGTTCATTGAGATGTTTAGTTATATCAGTCAGAAATATTAATTTGCATAATCCTTCTCTATCGTTCAATTCGGTGCAAAGCTGATTCTTCTTATTAAGAATACCACAAACTTATTCAAGATATTACCTGGACTTAGCTAATAAACTATGTTGTATATGGGGAGATTCATTTCTTCTAAAAGAGATTTCAATTGCCTGTGTGCCCCATGAAGAACGAGACACTATGAAATTGACTATTTTAGCAGCATTATAGAAATTAAGCGCTGTGATAAAATTTTGACAACTCAGCTTATAAGGGATTTCTCCCACCTTCTTCTCATGCCTTCGTGGTGTAGCTGTCAGCACGCTCGACGCGTAACCGAGAGGTCCGTGGTTCGAGTCCCGGCTAAGGCGTTGCACATTTTTCATGTGTTCTGCTTGGAAATAACCTAATGTCTCTACACTGGCGTCCGAACTAAAAAGGGGGTGAATGATGATTCTCCACCACCGGGATTTGGCGATTGGGTCCCCTGAACCTCAGTCGCCCTTTAAAAGGGGGAGTACATAAGATATTTCTCCCACCTTCTTCGCATGCCTTCGTGGTGTACTGGTCAGCGCGCTCGACGCGTAACCGAGAGGTCCGTGATTCGAGTCCCTGCGAAGGCGTTGCTCATTTTTCATGTCTCCTGCTTCGAAATAACCTAATGTCTCTACACTGGCGCCCGAACTAAAAGAGTGGTGGATGATGATTCTCCACCACTGGGATTTGGCGACTAGGTCCCCTGAACCTCAGTCGCGCTTTAAAAGGGGGAGTATATAAAGTATTTTCCCCACCTTCTTCTCATACCTTCTTGTTGTAGTGGTCAGCACGCTCGAGGCGTAACCGAGAGGTCCGTAGTTCGAGTCCCTGTGAAGGTGTTGCTCATTTTTCATGTCGAAATAACCTAATGTCTCTACAAACTTTCCGAAGAGAGGAGAGACTTAGTAAAGTACCACTGAGAAATGCGTGCCAAAGGTTGCCGATGTATGGTGTCGCTAATACTCAAAAATAAATAAAATGTGACTTATTACTTAAACATAAGTAAAAAATTAAAATTGCACATACATTACGTATTTTTTAAACATATTTATTAAAATAAAAAATAAACGTAAAATATAAGCGTAAATATAACGTAAAATATTTTCTTTCGTTCATTCATAATCTGGCAGATGATTATAATCGTATATTTTGAAGTGTTTAGTCTTAAAATGCTCATTCATTTAACAGCATTACAATTGATTTCAAATGGAAATTTTCATTGCGTTCTGAATAATAATAATTAAAAAAAAAAAGCTCTGACGAAGAGGAAAAAGAATATCAGAGTTAATATTCGTGATTAGGTGATGGTCATCAATATAATGGCTCACAATTGTCAAAAAAGACAGATAATGCAGATGTCGAAAATTATAACAATTCTATTGATACAGACGGGCACGGATCCATCATAACAGCGACATTTTCCCGATTGGCATCGCAACCCTCAACAAAAGACGATTGTCAGTTTCGATAGGACATCAAACACGCATTTGCATAACATTAATCTCAACTTTTAATGCACATAAATAACTCCCTATTGACACAGCGCTCTTTTTCCGCATTTGCTTTGGATTACTGACACAACGCGAATGTCATTAAGTGACATCGTGAAACCACCTCGACTGTCACCCTGTGAATGGGGGCTTGTCCGGAATCGCGTGAAACAGTTACGGTTGGCGGTTTTAGGGAAAGTCAGTCCTTCTTTGCCTTTCGTTTCACTTTTCTTTTCTTTTCGTGCGTGTGTGTCGGTGTTTCGGTCGCATTTTCGGCGGCTGTGAGCGTTCAGCTGTTGGGATTCACGCGAGATCGTGGACGTCCCTTGACGACGTAACCTGTGATCATTGGACATAAAAGAGCGGACGAGCGAAATGAGAGGGTGGGACAGCACGCATGCGCGCTTAATGAATATCTCATTTGAGGTTACAGAGTAGAAAATGCATAAATGAGTAATTCCAGATTAAGAAAAGAACGACAGGGAGAAAAAAAAAAGAACTCAGTATTTCACGAAAGTGATGTCCTATCCGCAGTTGAGCAAAATGGAACAGCTCCAATTTCACAAACTGATATTTTAATGCTTTATGTAAGTCAATTGAGTAAATACCACATTTCTTCGATTCACAGCTGCCACAGATTGTAAGTCAGTCTTAGTAAACTTAATTTAAGTTCGAACAGGAAAAGAGACAAGAATCTTTAAGGAAATCACTTGCGTAATATAAAAACCTAAAGTATATCGTTTAAATACAATGTAAGATTTATCCTAATTTTATTAACAGTTATTTTAAGCTTATGCATCTTTTCTATCATTTCTAGTTCCAGCTTACAATTTCCTACCAGAATGTAATTTCAGAAACGCAGTGAATGCAAATGAGTAAAGAGTAGTATTTAAGTCGATGTTTCACCAACTTCGAGAGAAAGCCCGAGTTCCTGACCAGCGCGCGGTTGCCTTTTGGCTACACCTCTCTAAGCTATTGCTACGCTCGGCCGTACTTTAGGCCCTTGTTTGGCTTCACCGACTTAATTAACATTTAGGGACCAACTACTTAGAATCTTGATAGCTTCGACCATATCTTCAGTTTAGTTAAGCTTAGTTAAATTTAATTTTATATCCATTTAAGTTCAAGCCCAAGTGAAGGCTTTGCTGTACGTTCCGAGTTAGGAACTGCTTGTGTCATATTTATTCTCAGACATAAAGCGTAGTTAACCCTTTATAAATCTTACGTCTACATTCACACACTTAAGCGATTATTCGCTTCTTAGTGTTCAAGGATTGAACACTGAATTAAATAAGTAAAACCCCACAAAGTCAATTGAGTAAATACCGCATTTCTTCGTCTTAGTAAACGTAATTTAAGTTCGAACAGGAGAAGAGAGAAGAATCTTTAAGGAAATCACTTGCGTAATATAAAAAACTAAAGTATATCGATTAAATAATTTTATTACGATAAAGTTCGATTTACTAATAATAAAGTCTTTGCATAATTCCGAGCTGTCGATATCTGCAGCTTAATCGATATCAGCGTCTACTTCGGAATTTCATTCTTTTGAATCGCCTTCTCTGTCAACGGATCATATTGCGTCTTCTGCACCACCAATAACTGTAGTGATTTAAACTGAATTTTGAATTAATCTTACGAATCGCTTAGAAGTTATCGACGTCCATTCTGTGAATTCTAATGCAGGAGTTTATTTTATTTCTACAGGAAATGTAGTGGAAGTTCTAACTAAACAATTATGATTTGTATTCAATTCTCAAGCAATTTTTTTCCTAATTTTCCGAGTGATTTTCAGTTAGTTAGTCATGCCACTAGACATTGCAACTAAGACACAACGCTTTCATACAGCTTTATTTTTGACATTTTTACAGAAATTTCAACAAAATTCATCACATATTGAAAAACTTTCAAATCACCAAATTTTGCTGGCTTAAAAAGACTTTCAGGATGTCTAAATTTCATTTAAGAGAGATTGGTTGAATGGGAATATTTAGCCAAACGTGCATCTATTTCTAAAACCCATTGATTATCAGAATCACTCCTGGTTGCGTTTTACGCAGGAAAAGCGGTTGTTAGGTTAAATTTAAAGAAACACCGTAGCATTTAACCCCAAGTTTTATCTAGTGTATCTGAAATCCCCGTAACTCGGGCTGATAGTGAGTTCTAAATTAATATAGTAAATAAATTTATTACCTAAATGGGTAAGATCTCCTGATTTCTTTTCCAGTATTTAATTACATGGTAGTTTATTTCATGGAAACTCAATACAGAAAAGAAATTGATAATTGCAGTATTCTTGGAACATTCCATTGTAATACTAGCTCTAGGTTCCAAATAACTTACCTCGGTCAAATACAATAACAATAACATGTTACCATGTTCTGGGAGGTTAATTATGCACCGAACCAATTAAACAATTTGACACAGAATTTTTAAATCAAGCTCTTTAAGTTTATTCTGTCCCTCCACTTGTGAGTGAGTAAACTAAAATACGTAAAACAAAATTTTCCAGCCAGCTTGAACTTGATTTAAAATACAAAACTTCCTTTCACGATGGGTTTAAATTCAACGAATCAAATCTCACTCGACTAGAGACTACAAGCTTTCCCCAGAGGGCGAGAAAAATTCCAATACACCACTTACCAAAGCGGGGTGTAACCTCAATCTACAATATTCATATCAAGACCAGCAATGAAAATGCCAACAGACGTTGCTTTAATCGTCAAGACAGCAGTGGACTGCAGGTCAAAGTGTCACACTCGTATTCATAATCCCTCTATCTCTTTATAAAAAAAATGCTCGCCATCAAATTTACATGAATTCCGGAATAAGCGAATAGACAGAAGGAAAGAAGTAAATTAAGTAACATTTCGTTAGTAAAACTTAAGTGCCTCAAGATTTTTTTGCTATGGAAACTACAAGAGAATTCAATTCTTTTAAATAAATCATGCCAGGTCCACCTCAGAAAAGTATTGTTTGCATAAAAAAATTCTAAAAGGTTGTGGGGTTTTACTTATTTAAATCATTGTTCAATCCTTGAACCCCACAAACACTAATAAGAGAATAATCGCTTAAGTGTGTGAATAAAGACGTAAGACTTAAGAAGGGTTAACTACACTTTGTTTCTCAGAATAAATATGATACAGTCAACTGCTAACTCGGAGTGCACAGCAAAGCCTCCACTTGGGCTTGAACTTAAATGAATATGAAATTAAACTTAACTAAGCTTAACTAAAGCTAACTGAAAGGTTAGCCGAAGCTATTAAAATTCTTAGTTGGCCCTTAAATCTTAATTTATTCGGCGAAACCAAACAAAGGCCTAAAGTACGGCCGAGCGTAGCAATAGCTTAGAGAGACGTAGTCAAAAGGCAAACGCGCGCTAGTAGGAACTCGGGCTTTTTCTCGAAGTCGATGAAGCATCGACTTAAATACTACTCTTTACTAATTTGCATTAACCGTGTTTCTGAAATTACATTCTGGTAGGAAATTGTAAGCTGAAACTAGAAAGACAGGAAAGGTGCCTAAACTTAAAATAACTGATAATAAAATTAGGATAAACCTTACAAGAGTAACAGTTTTGAACAGGTTTCAAATTTCCGTAAAATATTTGGAACATTTACAGTTATTTCGGTGTAACGTTTTATACATGACTACTGCGTCTTGCGATAGATATGCCATTGATGGGAAGAATCTTAAATAAAGCATGAACATGTCTATTTCTCCCTCGCCATGTACGCACGCAGGTTCAGTACCAGTCTGAGCTATTTCTTCTGTAGTGTTCCAACAATAGTCGACCGATAAAATGACCACCGGGTTTCCATTGCCATTTTGTATGAAAATTGGCTTATAATTCGATACTAATAGAACCGAGAGGCCATTTCACGCGCATAAGAGGAATTCATTCTGTTCACGAATACCTAAATGTTAACAACCCTACCAAATTTTGAATATGAACGTCTTTAATACTGTGTACCAAAGTGGGGTAACTTACAAGTGGGCAGTATCTACAAAAATCCTTATTTTCGCAACTGTTGGTTCTAAATATTTACTTCGAGTTACACAAATGCTTTAAACCAAATATTCCTGTTTTCGACTTTCTAAAGAAAACAAATTTTAAAAAATGACCAAATTTAATGTATTTTTTCTCTATTTCTCTGTATATACTCCGGCCCCTACACAATTTAGAAAAAGCTTGTACTTGTTATAAAAAATAAATTATGAATGGTGCGACACCCGTACCACAGAAACTGTCTGAGGCATTAAAATCGAACATCATATTTAGGAACAATACACGAATTGAAGAGCGAGATGCTTGCTTATGTAGGTAACTAAGAACAATAATATCAGCTTGGAAAAAGTTTACTGATGTTACGGATGGTGATGATTAAGTTTCCAGTATTTCTATTTGGGTATTGTGACAAGTATTAAACAATATATATATATATATAAGTAAAAGGAGTAAAATTCTAAAAGTAATCGCCTGAAAGTAAATTTGATACCTTAGTTCCAGAGTTAAAAAACTTGAACAAATACATAACTAAAAAGTAAAAGCAGTTGTAAAAAATTAAAAACCAAAATGTAGGTATTTAAAAATACAACATTTAAAAAAATGTTTTTTAAATTAAAAATAAGTATTAAAAATACCAGAATAAATAACAATGAATGGCAGTAAAGGAAAATTTAGCCTAACTCGAGGTTAGTCACGGACTTGCCAAGGGAAAAGCGTGAAAAATTCGACCACAGCTAAACTCCATTACGCATTTTGTCAAACGACAATAATTGAGACAGAAGCGATAAAATATTACTAGAAAAATAAAAGAAACTACATAATGTAGTTGGTCTCAATTCTTATCGTTTCTTTTTCCGACGCACTTGCCATAAAATTGAATTAAAAGCATTACTGAACAAGCTTTACAAAAACTTGGTAAGTCTAATGTACAAATAAACATAAGTAGCCAATTAGGCGTGAGTCAAAAATTACATAATTTTAAGGGAGATCCCAATGAGCTAGAAAAATTAAACAAAACAAGAAATTAAATAAAAAATAAAGCACAAGTGTCTTGCTAAGACCAATTGCATTATATACTTGTACTACCTTACCTGCATGTTATATATGCATATTATATATATATATATATATATATATATTCAAAAGACAGAAGAAATTTTTTGCAAGCACTGTGAGAACAAAGTTTAAAAACGAAGTCGAAATACGCATAAGCTGCAGGTTCGTAAATCGTGAAAACATATTTTTAAGGAGATGAGGTAGTTTAGATGGTTCCTTTACGGTAAATTTCTAGTGAAGGTCGTAATCATTTAGAATTTTGAAAAACGTCGCGCCCTAAGGTAGTACAAGTAAACATTGGATAAATGGAACAAACAAATGTAAAATATTTTAAAAGTAAACAAACAATGATCTCCCGAGTACAACGCTTCAAACAGAACTTATGGAGGGAAAAGTGATTTGAAGCCTCGTACCTAGTTGATCACTGAGTTTCGAAAATAGGTTTCGTTCCTCTGAGACATTTGAGATAAAGCGCGAAACGACTGAAATATTTTCTCCATTTGAAGTTCATGTTTTACAGTCTCTCAAATGCTCAGATCTCTTCCCTACCCACATTCGCAACTCTCAAAAGGAACTTAAACGTTAAAAAACTCGGTAAAGCAAAAATCAGTAAAGTAGAATACATAATGACATATATACAACAATGGAAACTAATGTTAAAAGGGTAGTGGAGAAAAAAAGCTACCCTACTAAAATTGCAAAAATGATATACAATTATTGACAGGAAGATATTATTAAAATTCATGAAAACCTTCAAGTAAGGTCGATATTATAAAAACTAAAAAAAGAGCGG
>KK117829.1:48055-60348 GCA_000611955.2 Stegodyphus mimosarum
GATGTAAAATATATATATATCGACAGTATGTTGTAATTATATATATACATAATTACAACATATTTCTTAAAAATAAAATATAAACATGCCTAGTATTTTCGCGCATTAAGCTGCTGAAAAAATATCAGTAAAGATATAAAGTAAGAAATTTATTATTTGCATTACTTAAAAAGTGAAAAATATTTGTAGTTTAAAGAATTGTTTTAACGATTACCAAATTATGATTCTAAAAATATTCGTGAGAATATTAATAACGTAATTTTAGTAAATTTTTAGTAATTTAGTAATTGAAATCGTATAAATTACTCTTCTTTCGGCATATCAAATGTAACAACGAACAAGGCAAAGGCTGTTAAGGAAAAGCACACTAGGCCTAATTGGCTAAGGGAGGAATGCCTTCGAGAGGGACGTGTTAATGGGAAAGTGCCTCGTGCACACGTTATGCATGAGGAAAACACCCACGCAGCCAGCCCGTTCGCCTGGATTCGAGCCCATGTCGATGTTACCAGTGTTGAGCTATTTTACCACTCGGTGGCTGGTGGGTTCTTTATTTTTTTATAAGAAGTATAAAAAATTTTTAATAAATATAAATATCGAGTAAGGGCTTTTACGAACATTGCGTACACGTAAAATATAATTTAAAATTACTTATTTGTCTGTTCATTTAAATACGGCCTTCGTAAGTACAGAAAAACTTGAATTGTATTAAATTACACATTGTGTTAAAATTCCTCCAAAATCCTCATCGATTAAAGGTACTCAAAAATTTATTAGCGATTTTTTAATAAATTTATATTTAACAATTATTGTTAAATAGACGATCGCAAAACTATGTTTCCAAATGGAAATTCCGAAATATACAAAAATAACTAATGTATAAGTATTTTTTTTAAAATTCTAATTTGTAAAAATGCTAAAATTTAAAAATTTGTATCTAACATGACTCAGTTTCTACGCGATGACCGAAAAGACCTTTTCTTTTTCCACGCCTTCTTTCCACCAAGGGAAATATTTTAAGTAATAAATAATATAATTTTGAAAACTTCTTGTGCCTATTTTAAATATTTGCAGCGGATGCGTTTAACAAGCATATCCAAAGTTTAAACTTTGCATGTGATTACTAAAATTCACGAAGCGACCAAAGATGTCGTATTCTGAAAGTCTGTCAAACTGAATTCACTTCTTAAATTTGAGCATGGATTTGAGGTCTGTCCTTCAAGAAATACTTAGCCGTGCACTCTTCTTAAACTGTCATGTTATAGTCATATAGTTTTTAACTAGGATTTTTAGTATAAATCATTTGAATCTTTTCTATTGAAATTGCAGCTCCGCGTTGTTTTCAGTGAAGTTTGCAAACCACAGCAAATGCTTTCAAAGCGTCATATACTAGGAAAACTTAGAATTCCAACTGATGTTAACAAGGGTAGGTTATAATTAACATCGTACCACCAATTCAAAGTGGTCGAACAAAACCTCCAGTTGCATCCACGCAACAAATCACGTCCATTGCATCCCATCCGACCAATCCCCTGGCGATGCTTGACCCTCGGTTGCCTGGGCAATCAATGACCACCATCAGTCGATCGATATATCCCCTTCTTCAGCCTTCCCACTACCTTTAGAACGATTCCAAATCCACGAGTGTTTCTGACAATCGTCGATGGCCATTTTATCCCGAGGAATATCCACGCAGACGATTATAATTGCCTGCTCGGGAGGGTGGAGTCGGTAGCAGAGTGATGCTAGCAACCGCACCTCTATTGCCACAGGAAATATTATGTTACGCGCGATCTTTCGCAGTGATTAGATCCCATCTGCGATTCCGGGCAGTTTGAGACGAATCGAAGCAAGTCTTAAATAGTTTAACTTGAGCACAAGATTTGGCCTTGGCGCTAATTTCGCAAAAGAGGTTGGTGAAAGGAAGTACAAGACGTACGCATGGTTACGCAATGTGCTTAAACTTCGAATTGACATTAAACGGGTTGTTTTATTCAAGTGGGCGAGCAGTCGTTTCACTGGGAAATCCCAGACAAATTTTCTAAATGGGAGTAAATAAGAGAATAAATAAATGAGGGGGAGTAAATAAAGAATGGCACTGGAGTTGAGGCCAAACATCTTTACTTTGAATGGCTATTTTTAAACTGCTACTAACAATCTATTTAGAAAATTTTTCATCTTAATCGCTCACAAGTGGATTTAGCACTTACTGCAGTTCTGCGTTAATTGTAACTTGTCGAATAAAATCATGAGCCATAGAAAGCAACGATCTCAAACTCGGGTGGTCCCCGAAGCAATTTCATGCGAATACATTTCAATATGGAGTTTTTTCAAACGCTGTGCTTATTGTTTTAGAGACTCAGAGATATGAACTGAGCTTATGTGTACGCGACTGTTGTTGAAAAGGATCGAATGAACAGATTAGAGGTTCGTCAATAAGACCATGTGACTAGAGTAAGGGGAAGAATTTCCCCCTTTGATACAGTCAGTAGTTTGCCTGCCGACAAGTGGTAGCGCTTCAGCATTCTGGTGTGTTCTGCTTAGGTTAATAGTTAATGATTAATTCAATACATTGGAATTACCTGAAATAAATGTCAGTCTAAAATTTAATATTTATCGGTCAGTATGTTTGAATTTTAAGCAACAGAACTTTCTTGCAGGACCAACTTTTAGGTTTCAGAAAAAAAATAATAATAATAATGATAATACCTGATATTTTTTCTTTGCGTTACTACTATTACTGTTTTCGTATGTTTTAATAAATATATAATGAGTGAAATTTAAAATTTAGTGTAATTTTTATTTGTTAAAAATTCTTTAAAATTTTGTTAAAACATTTTACGTCCCGTCAGTTGTCTGTCATCTGCATGCTGTTTGAGACCAGACTTAGACTGTTATTAATATTCCTGTTTCACTCGTCTTAAGTTTGTTAGAAGAACATTCAAATTTGGACTTAACATTACGAGAAAAGTTGTCTTTTAAAAGGCATAATACAATGCTACATTTTAACATGCTACGTTGTTGCCTTGTATGAGTTATGTATCCACAAATTTTATCCTTCAAGACAGATACGAATTAGAATTTCTAAATACATCCCTTTAACCCTGTGGGGTTTTATTTATTTAATTCAGTGTTCAAGCTTTGAACACCCTAAACACTAACAAGCGAATAATCGTTTAGTGTGTGAACAAAGACATAAGACTTAAGAAGGTTTAACTACCCTTTATTTCTGAGAATGAAAACAACCAGTTCCTAACTCGGAACGTACAGCAAAGCCTCCACTTGGGCTTGAACTTAAATAATTATGAAATCAAACTAAACTAAGCTTAACTAAAGCTGACTGAAGATATAGTCGAAGCTATCAAGATTCTAAGTAGTTGGCCCCTAAATCTTAATTAAATCGGCGAAGCCAAACAAGGGCCTAAAGTATGGCCGAGCGTAGCAATCGCTTACACATTAATATAGTAGACTTCCTCTTAAAGGGCTTCCGTTTAACTGGATCTTCACTTTAAGCGGCCGTAATTAATTTTAGTAAAATAGCAAAAAGTGACAAAAAAAACTGAAAATTCCATAATTAGGCATTCAAATGTCTTATTGAACGTCAAGGTGTTGATGTTGAAGACGTGGAACGGTAATTGTCCGCTGACAGGGATCTTCAGCAAGAAACGCCTTGTTCCAAAACATCCCAAAGATGCTCAATAGGATTTAAGTCTGGGCTTGTAGATGACCAATTTATGACAGAAAATTCAGAGGAATGCTCACTCAACCAGCCAGTAGCCAACCGAGACTTGTAAGAGATACAGTTGTCTTGCTGGAAAACTCCATTACCGTGCGGATAACATAACAGCATAAACGGATGGAGGTTATCACCCAGCAACTCTACGTACCGAATTGCATTGATGGAGGTTGGCACACGCACCAAAGATCTCGAACAGTGCGACGAAAAAACACCCCAGACCATGATTGAGCCACCATGCCCTTGTACAGTTCCAACCTGGCATGCAGGATCCATGGCTTCATGAGCCTGACACCATATTCTCAGTCCCCCGTCGGCGTTAAGTAGTCGGAATCGAGACCATCACTCCATGCTACTCGCTTCCAGTCCTCTATACTCCAGTCTCTGTGTTCTCTTGCTGAGGCAAGACGTGCAGCCCGATGGCGAGCATTAAGCAATGGTACTCTCGTATGTCGACAGCTCCCGAAAGCCATACGGTGAAGCGAGCGTTGCACAGTCCGTTTACTGACTATACGACTGGCACCGTCATTAACTCGACTATAATTTGAGCTGATATTCGGCTTCGCTTGTTACGTAAAATACGTCTGAGCCGTCTCTCACCACGCACTGTCTAGGCTAATTGTCCTTTGCAGTTTGCCCGATCGCTAGTTGTTTGTTCACCATCCATGTATTCTTGGTATACTCTTGACACTGCCGAACTTGAAAATCCTAGCTGTCTGAAGATTTCGGAAATTGAATGGCCTATGCTACGCGCACCAACGATTTGTCCGCGATCGAAGGCGTCTAAATCAGGCAGTTCACTCATACTGGCAATTCCAACAACTAATTCAGAACGACCATAGTACACGCTATATATGCAGTTACCACAGCGCCTTCATTTGCGCATAAATGACGCGGCGCAGCGCTGCGTAATTTGCATAGCCCTTGCTATCCCTAATTCAGTAACACTTCAGTGTTGCATGAATCACAAGTCAGAACATAGATTTCTGTATCAACATTTTATGTTTTTAATTTTCAACCGCAACTGAAGCTCGCGAAGAGTCTCTTTGCTTTATAGCGGAAGTGATCACCTGCTCCGGAAAATGACGTTCAGTTTTGTAGTTGCTTAACTGCGGTTATAAACGACTGAATGGTAGAAATAAACAGTGCCATTTCTCGGGTCATTACGAATAAGGAAAACGCGTTTTACGGAAATAGCCCTTATTTCGAGAACATTAGTGCTCATTCAATAGATGCTACAAATTCTAAAATTGCGTATAATATGAGTTATTTTGGATCTCAATTAACGGTAACGCTGCTATCTGCCCTTTTTTTTTCGAAAGGTATACATAAAAGTGACTGTTTTATTTTATATTGCTAACTTAACACAAAACGCTTGTATAGTTTATGAACCGTAGAAACTTGTACTTGAACAAATTGAGCTCCCAACCCCATTTTTGTTAATGTCAAGTATATCGTTACAATAACTTTTCTCAATGTTTAAAATACTAGGATTTGAAACCTTCCTGTTTGGTTGTAGGAAATTAAGCAACGCACTTGAATAAAAGCATTCAACTTAGACAACATATGTCTTCTATTGTAATTTTGTCAGGACTGTATGTTCGGTGCATATTCTTGGCAAACATGTTCGTGAATTAAACTGAGTCCTGATCTTGCACAGGGAGCTGAATGCAGTTATGTTCTGTGGTAAGAAACTGTGATTAAGTGGTAGAAGAACTGCACTTCAGAGGGATTTAAAATCCTCTTTTATTAAACCACAAATTATATACAGCCACTTCCCAACTCGGGAGGGATGCAGAAAATAACGACCGCACTTGGGTCTAAACTGAACAATTAAATAATTTAAACTAAAGCTAAATAGAAATTAAGCAGTCGTTGCTCACATAGCTATAAACGCGAAGTTGGCCTCTAAACTAAATGGTGCGTAGCAAGATTTAACTAATACTAACGCACTTAGAATGACTTCAATAAGTAATAGCGCTAAGGCTTAGAATTTAAATACTAGCTGGTCAGACGAACGTTGAACAGTGGTCTGAGACTAAAAGCTCTCTCACACTGAGAGGTTCCTACCTCTCGTTTAAATAAAAACTGGCTCCACTTCAAATTAGCATAAAGCTGAAACGCGTGCTTATTCTAACTGGAAGTTGAAATAAGAACAGATAGAAAAAAGAAAATTAAAATAAAACTTTGTTAGTTTAACTAAAACCTTACAATTTATATTAATTCTATTATAATACAGAAACCTTCTAACACAGTTCATCTAATAGCATTGGTTAAATTATTAAACATATTTCGCAAATATTGATATTTTGTTCTAACTGGAACGTAAAATTTGAAAATTTTTGTTTGGGCATTAATGAATATTTTTCAAATAAATGGAAACTGATTTTTTTGACTTCTCGAAAAAGATGCTATTATTTTTAATACAAATTTTGCATAATATAAATACCTTATTTAAAAAAACCTTCCTTCCATTAATTGCTGAACTAGTAGACCTATCATAATTGTCAGACTTGAGATTCTGTAAAAAGTCCATAACTTCAAGAACACTCCGATTTTTTTTAACTTGTATTACTGTTGTTGTTATTTATTTGTATTCTTTCAAAAATAAAAGGGCAATCTTGAGTTATACCTGATGAAGGTAGAAAAGTGTTTTTTAAAAGTCTCATCATTTTTCTCGAATATGGTCTGTCTTAAAGAGAGTGATGTTATGATATGTCTCGAAAACCTTATATTAAAATAAAGCAAAAATTTGAGCTGTTGCTTCTGAAAGTTGTTTTATTTCCTCAAGGATAATATGAAGCACAGAAAACGCTCTAATTTAATTTTTTACGCTAATGACGAAGAAAACAAAATCTGATGTGGACACCTCATGGAGTCCTAATCTCTAAAGCGTCTCGTTCAGATTAATTGTGTTCTTAGTGAAACCTTCTAAAGTACTTATCCTTCTAAAGTAACCGTCTCGTTCAGATTAATAGTGTTCTTAGTGAACCCTTCTAAAGTAACCGTCTCGTTCAGATTAATTGTGTTCTTAGTGAACCCTTCTAAAGTACTTATCCTTCTAAAGTAACCGTCTCGTTCAGATTGTGTTCTTAGTGAACCCATCTAAAGTACTTATCCTTCTAAAGTAAGCGTCTCGTTCAGATTAATTGTGTTCTTAGTGAACCCTTCTAAAGTACTTACCCTCCTAAAGTAACCGCCTCGTTCAGATTAATTGTGTTCTTAGTGAACCCTTCTAAAGTACTTACCCTTCTAAAGTAACCGTCTCGTTCAGATTAATTGTGTTCTTAGTGAACCCTTCTAAAGTACTTACCCTTCTAAAGTAACCGTCTCGTTCAGATTAATCGTGTTCTTAGTGAACCCTTCTAAAGTACTTATCCTTCTAAAGTAAACGTCTCGTTCAGATTAACTGTGTTCTTAGTGAACCCTTCTAAAGTAAGCGTCTCGTTCAGATTAATTGTGTTCTTAGTGAACCCTTCTAAAGTAAGCGTCTCGTTCAGATTAATTGTGTTCTTAGTGAACCCTTCTAAAGTAAGCGTCTCGTTCATATTAATTGTGTTCCTAGTGAACCCTTCTAAAGTAAGCGTCTCGTTCAGATTAATTGTGTTCTTAGTGAACCCTTCTAAAGTAAGCGTCTCGTTCAGATTAATTGTGTTCTTAGTGAACCCTTCTAAAGTAAGCGTCTCGTTCAGATTAATTGTGTTCTTAGTGAACCCTTCTAAAGTAAGCGTCTCGTTCAGATTAATTGTGTTCTTAGTGAACCCTTCCAAAATAAGCGTCTCGTTCAGATTATGTTCTTAGTGAACCCTTCTAAAGTAAGCGTCTCGTTCAGATTAATTGTGTTCTTAGTGAACCCTTCCAAAATAAGCGTCTAGTTCAGATTATGTTCTTAGTGAACCCTTCTAAAGTAAGCGTCTCGTTCAGATTTATTGTGCTCTTAGTGAAACCTTCTAAAGTAAGTGTCTCGTTCAGATTAATTGCGTTCTTAGTGAAAACATTTTGATCTTAAAGATTATTTGCTTTTTAACAGGATTCTTTTGGTTTAGTGACTAATATCTTTATTTTGATTGAGTATCAATTAGTGATTTGAATCTAGCAAATAATTTGACGCTTACTTGGAAGTAAGATGAAACACTCTCTCTTATTTTAGTTACTGTTAATGGATGGTAGATTGGTTTATAGCCTTGATAAGTCGATTAATCTGCTATCAATAACAATAACTGGTTTTTCAATACTTAAAAAGTTTACTTTTGATTTTGGCATTTTTACGATTTAGTTTTTCTTAACTGTGTTTAAAGCAAGGAGGACTGAAAATTCTATAAATTTTTTTAAACTCTGAAAAATACCTTTTCAATAATGTTTTTAAATTGAATTTCCGTTGCTTGGAGGTGTAATATGGAGAGTTTTCTTTTTATAATTTGTAGTGAATTATTGCTTTATTACTTTGCAGCTTTAGCGGAAGTCTTGGGCTTATTAATTTACTTTTAATTACTTTCATTATAGAAAGAGATATATATACATACACACATACATACATTTGGTATAGCCGATTGCAACGAAAAAGGCAGGTGCACAAATACATTTTTAGCAGTCCCATATACCAAATTTCAACGTTGTGAGGCTACTCGTTTTTGAGTTATGCGAGATACATACACACGTACGTACAGACGTTACTAAAAAAACTGTTCTGAGTGCATTTCCAATCCATTTTATAATCCGTTTTGGAAAAAAAATATTCCTTTTTTCTGTATATACGTACAGAATACAGTACATACATTTTATACGTACAAATGTCACTAAAAAAATCGTTCAAATGAATTCGAGAGCGGTCAGAATAGCTATTTTTGTTAAAATATGATACCCGAAATTTTTACTTTTGCAATACTTCCTTTACTCCGTACAAGTTCGACCCTAAATTTGTGAGAAAAATTTCTGCTTATTTGCTGAAATGGAAAATATACCTGCAATATTCGGAATATGTATGTTCGAAAAGTACACATTCTCGCATATTCTACTCGTATAAAATGCATGTTCATCTGAAACTCAAGTTTGAAATCTTTCCGCATCATAAATGTTTATGCAGACACACTTAAGATGCACGTGCAAAAATTTATTTGTTTTTCAAACTTAGTAGTTATTATGAACAGTATTGAAAAAAAAAATTCTAGTTGCTGACAGATATGGAACGATATGATACATTTGGTGATTTTTGTATTAATTTTGATGAATCAGCTGATTCTCTCTTAGGCCTCAATTTCCATTTCCTGTATGTAGAAATATAGGAATGTCAGCAAAATTTTGCATTTTGAAATTCAGATTATATTTAAAACAAAGCTGCTTCTTTGCTTAATTAAGTCATTTACTATTGTTACTGTTGCAAAATAAAATACTTCTGAAGTGAACGAAACAATATACTTCTGAAATGAATGAAATAAAATACTGTTTCCATTTCATAGGCTCCACAAAATGAATACATTCGAATAATCTATCGAAAATATTATTGCTTAAAATCAAACAAATATTTTAACAAGTAATTTGAGCCACAAAAATTTCGACTCACTTGCAGTTACGAAATCGACTCGCCCCAACATACATTGGGCTTGTCTACCAATATCGAACAATGAATGTAATTAAAAGCAGATGAAATAATGTGAGCTAAGTTAAAAACCTGCAATTATTATGTTGTTTTATTACAGCAAAGCACAACCCATTAATCCACTGTGTCAAAAAAATTTATAGCCGCCTGAACACAAACGCCGGCTAAAAGTATTTATTAACAGAGCACATTGGAACGAGTATAAAGAAAATATACATAAAAATAAAACATGTACCAAATGGAACATTAAACATTCGAATTGCAGAGACGGCGAATACAGGGTAACCTAACATCATCGCGGCTGGAGGTGGACTGTCTTAGATTGTTCCTCTTCGCGGTCTTTTATTGAGTGAAAAATGAGATATACAGGGTGATCCAAAACTCCGTTAAAATTTGAAAATTCAATAATTCACAGAATAATGTATGTATAGAGGTAAAAACTGACACACATGCTTGAAATGTCATAGGGTTTTATTGAAAGCAAAAAAGTGCTTAAAATGCCAACAGATGGCGCTTCATATGGTAACAAAAACAATAATTAGCATAACGATTTTTAACTTCCTTTGCTTTAAAAACATAAAAATCTGTAAGGATGAATATTAATTGAATCGTAAATCCCAAAATTAAAAGTAAAAATTTTAAGTATTGAAAAAGTTACTTCTCAATACTTAAAATTTTTACTTTTGATTTTGGTATTTACGATTAAAGAAAAGGAGATGCAAAAAATACTCATTTAAAATACTGACAATTTTTTTTTCTTTTCATAATTCACGGTATAAAACGGAAAGCGATTTTATTCACGGAAAAGAGATTTGAAGCCTCGTACCTAGTTGATCACTGAGTTTCGAAAATAGGTTTCGTTCCTCTGAGACATTTGAGATAAAGCGCGAAACGACTGAAATATTTTCTCCATTTGGAATTCATCTTTTACAGTCTCTCAAATATTCAGATCTCTTCCCTACCCACATTCGCAACTCTGAAATGGAATTTAAACTCTAAAAACTCAGTAAAGCAAAAATCAGTAAAGCAGAATACATAATGACACATGTGAAACAATGAAAACTAATGTTAAAAGGGTAATGGAGGAAAAAACTACCCTACTAAAATTGCAAAAAAGATATACAATTATTTACAGGAAGTTATTATTAAAATTCACGAAAACCTTCAGATAAGGTAGATATTTAAAATCTAAAAAAAGAATATATATATACACATATATAATGGTTAAACTGCATCAAGTTTATTAATATATCAAGTTTATATAAGTTACTGCATCAAGTTTATATAAAGTTTAATACCAACATATCAGTTTTTTTTTTCAAAATACAAAAAGATCTCATATCAATCTTATAATCAATGTTATAAGGTATGTTTTTTTTTCCTTTCTGGATGTCTTCGACGAGTAACGGTAGCAAACTCGGCGCGTATTCGAGAGATCCAGGTTCGACTCCCGGCGAAGGCTTTGCTCATTTTTCACGTCTGCTGCTTCAAAAAAAAAAAAAAAAAAAAACTAACAACTCCACAATGCCTAATTACGAAATCAATTTGCTAAAAGGCCCACCAGGAGCCGAGCGATGAAATCGCTGAACACTTGTTGTTCTGAACTGGGTTCCAATGCTGGCTACGTGGTTATCGTGGTTTTCTTCGTGTGGTCTCCTCTCTTTCGTGGTTTTCTTCATGTGTAACGTGTATACAAACCAGTTTCCCGCAGAAAGTCCTCTACGTAGGCATCCCTCCCCTTAGGCAGATAGCCCTAGTGTGCTTTGCCATAATAAACCAAACCAAATCCAAACTAAATCACGTTTCTAAATTTTTCGGCGTAAAGTTGAAATAAAAACCTTGAGATCATACAAATTTCCTTGGTAAGGGTTTGTTATCAACGAACAAATAGCCTTTTGAGCGTAAAGAGACTAGTTTTAGAATAAAATTGCGTTTAAATATCATAGATAAAAAATTTCACACACTTTTTCCTTTCTTTAGATTTTTCCTCATTGGTCGAACACATCACATTCCATGCTATTTACTTTCGATAAAAATCGATCATTAAACATAATTCTTCCTCAGTTATAATATCGTGAAGAAAAATATGACCAGGAAGTTGAAATTTGAGAATGAGGAAAAACTTATGACTTAATCGCTAGGTACCGAGAGTAATGGAGATGTTTCAGGGGGCTTTGAAGACCGTAATTACATAGCAAGATCAATTGCCTCATCCTCTTAGAATACGGTGGATATAGGTCAGCAGAGGTGAGTTCGGTAATTTTTCACTTTAATTTCGAATTATTGATAAATGTGAGATATTGAAGCTTGTAAAAAAAGCTTAAAGCATATCTTTAATTGACTTGAGGGCAGAAAACCTATTGTAGTTTATATATGTCTTCTATATACAAAAATTCTCGCTTGTCTGGTATCAGAACAAGCCCAGGAAAATTGTCGCGGCAAGAAGGCAAAATTGCGCCTGTCGTTGACAACAGCCTTGGTCACTATAGAGGGGACAGTAAGACTTTGCTCAATACCGCCCCCCCCCAGTTTTGAAGGAGAGCATCCCGGGTGGACGTGTCCGAGGGTCTCCGACTTCTTTTCCTCTAAAACCAACCTGTCAAGAGGACTTTCGGCTCGCCGCATATTTTAAATGCCCCATGCCGCGCAGAAACTATACATTTACAAGCATCCATGTCTTCTCTAATCCATGTCCTTCTGTAAGGCAGTATCTAACAACTATACCGCTTGGGTGATATTTTTTAGACACTGTATATGTAATTCTGTTTTCTTAGTACCATATTTTCCCCGTATTTAAGCTCCTAATTAATTACTTATAATTCAGAAAATAAAGAAGAAGGGATATGAAAATTTGTGTTTGTTTCAGGTGATTAAATTGTAATGGATTACAAAATTTGTTTTGGATTAGTTTGTTGAAATACTAAACGATTTTGTTTTACATTTGCCATTAATAAAAAGCACTCC
>KK117829.1:60425-74428 GCA_000611955.2 Stegodyphus mimosarum
ATCTGTACATAAGTCAGAGCGTTTGAAGCTCATTATATGGTAAATGGATTAAATTTCCTTCAGTATAAAACCATAAAATATTGGCCGTATTGAACATCTGGCAGCAATTTTTCTTTCCTTTTTTTTTCTTTTTTGGAATGGTCGCAATATTGAACAATGATTGACATTTCCGAATAAAAATTAGTAATTGAAAAGTATTCATTATATTTTGTGTAAAATGTTGATATTTTGGTTATTCTGAAAAATGCCGGGAAAGAAAAAACAGTTATAAGATGGGGGGGATTAATGAACGAATGTATTAGAATTTGAATTAAATCTACCAAATGAATTTTGAAGATTAACTGCGTCATAAAATAATAATAAGATAGATTTATAAGATAGTGAATTAGTTAAGATTTAAAATGTATTCTTTTTAAGTTCATTTTATTAAATTTAAAAAAATTAAAATTGTGACAATGTCTGAAAGTTAACTTTAAATTTAATGTTAAAATTATTATCAGTGTTTTTCTCCGCAGAGGATATATTTCATTTTATTTTTCCCAGCTTGAAAGCTTACATTATTGGTTGTTCCTGCTTTTCAGAATTCTAATAGAAATAGGAGAAATTTTAATTTGCGTAGTTTAATGTTCCTTTTATTTTACATAAATTGACTTATTGCAAGTTTCTTCATTGCTCAGTGATAATGAAGCATGAACAAAGGGGGAAAAAATAATTTCCTTCATCCTTTAAATTACCTAAAAAAATCACTCATAATTTAAAGTGTCTTTTTCAGCTATATTATTTCGAGGGGGGGACATCAGATTTACCTTAAGTGTCTAGAAAATAAATCTTTTTATTTTTTTCATAAATTTCGGTAGAGTCATAAATTTGCAGCGGCCTTGCCGGGACTCGAAACCTAGACCTCTTATTAAGTATGCTAAGTATACGCGTCGAGTATACTTCCAATTACACCACGAAGGCATGAGGAAAGGAGGAAGAAACTACCTTATATACTTCCCCCCTTTTTTTAGGGCGACTGGAGACCAGATCCCAATCGCTTAATCCTGGTGGTGACGAATTATGGTCCACCACATTTTAGTTCGGGCGCCACTTGTGGAGTCTTTAGGGTTTTTTTTTAAGCAGGAGAGGTAAAAAATGTGTAATAGCCTCGCCGAGACTCGAGCCCTGGACCTTTCGTATACGCGTCGCTTATGCTTCCAATTACACCACGAAGGCATGCTGAAAGGAGGGAGAAAATATCTTGTAATTTAAAAAACTTGTAAATCATATATAATAAGTTTCTGTCAAAAAGTTAAAGAGGTTTTATTTTTTCTAGAAAATTTTAGATAGAACTTTTTTTTTTTCTTTTAGTGGTATCGTCTAGGAAGAAATTCTTAGCTATTTGTAATGAAATACTCCTCTAAAAGCTATTATTGCTAAGTGTGGAACATCTAAAATACGCTTAAAAAAATAAGAATACATATTGAATATATATTCATATACAAGCAACTGAATGACTCACTTTGATTTTGGCTGTCACTCACAGGAATTTTCTGTTTCGAGGCAGATCATCAGTAAAATAAGAAAGTATTTTTTTTTTAAAAGAGTTATAAAGTGAATTATTTTATTATGTAGTCGGTTGCTAAGGAGAAACGCATCTCTTATTCTCCTTCCAAACAATCCAAAAGCAAGAAAGGCCAATGATCCAATTAAAAGGCCACAAAATCCACTTAAGCTCTTATCGCCGACACAGAGCGTTCGTTAACAGCGCTGCTGAAAGAGCCGAGAGTTGCAATTAGAAGTGCCAATCCTTTTCTTGATACCGTATTTTTAACGACAGGAACACGTCAACGTCCTAAAAGCAAGAGGCACTTGCATCGCCATTGACCAATATTTAAACAGGAAGAGCGATAAACTCATTGACCACTGAATTCATTCTAATTAATGAATCTTCGTAGTGAATGAAAGTAGTTTTATTACACAGAACAAAATTAGCTTAATTCAGAAATCAATCTGACTGCTGTGAGAACGTTTTCGACCATTTCGAAAGACGAATTTTTATACTGTAGTTTTTTTACCACGAGGATATGGCGATCGGGATCTGGTCCCCAGTCGCTCTAAAAAAGGGGGAAGTATATAAGGTAGTTTCTTCCTCCTTTCTTCATGCCTTCGTGGCGTAATTGGAAGTATACTCGACGCGTATTCGAGAGGTCTAGGTTTCGAGTCCCGGCAAGGCCGCTGCAAATTTATGACTGCGAAATTTATAAAAAAGATTTATTTTCAAGACACTTAAAACGAATCTGAGGTTTTCTCCCCCTTCGAAATAGTATAGCTAAAAAGACGCTTTAAATTATGAGTGATTTTTTAGGCAATTTAAAGGAAGAAGGAAATTAATTTTTCTCTCCTTTGTTCATGCTTCATTATCGCTGAGCAATGAAGAAACTAGCAATAAGTCAATTTATGTAAAATAAAAGGAACATTAAACTACGCAAATTAAAATTTCTTCTATCTCTATTAGAACTGGGCGAAAGAAAAGCAACTAATAACGTAAACTTTCAAGCTTGAAAAAATAAAATGAAATATATTCTCTGCGGAGGAAAAAACTGATAATTATTTTAACATTAAATTTAAAGTTAACTTTCAGACATCATCACAATTTAATTTTTATTTTAATTTAATAAAATGCACTTAAAAAGAATACATTTTAAAACTTAACTAATTCACTATCTTATAAATCTATCTTGTTATTACCTTATGACACAGTTAATCTTCAAAATTCGTTTGGGAGATTTAATTCAAATTCTAATACTTTCGTGTATTGATCTCCCCCCCTATCTTATAACTGTTTTTCCTTTCCCAGCATTTTTCAAAATAACCAAAATATCAACATTTTATACAAAATATAATGAATACTTTTCCATTACTAGTTTTTATTCCGGAAAGCTCAGTTGATAGTCTGCAATCATCGTCAAATATTGCGACCATTAAAAAAAAAAAAAAAGAAGAAAGAAAGAAAAACTGCTGCCAGATGTTGCTATTCAATATGGCCGATATGGTACGATTTTGAATCCCTTTGGAAATATTTTTTATATTATCTGTTGTCGACACCACACGCCTATTAAATTATACACATTTCTTATTCCACTTCATTTAAGACTATTTCCTCGAATTTCATTAGAGATCTATATTCTCATTCAATTAATTCAGTTCTCACGTCGCAGCAAGGAAAAAAAAAACAGTTATTCATAAAGCAATTCATCATAGGTGGTTTCAGATAGCTACTAATTTATGGAAGTTTGTATTATGAATGAGTATTACATTTTACAGCAGCCATTTGAAGTAGAATACGGAAATAATGAAGTAGAAGTTCTTTTTTTTGTTAGCTTAAAGAGCAGTTTACCGCGAAGGATTATTAATTTCGTTTTGGCATTTTGCGTCGTCCTGTATAAAACGGCGTTTCATATTGAAATTGTTGCTACCAAATATTAGACCCCTGATTTATATGTAGAGAAATTAAATAATGAAGAATTCTGCATAAATATATGTATATTTCTGGCATTGTGAAAAAACAACGGTATCTAGAGACATCAAATTCTGAATACCTTAGTCCTCCACTCTTATATTGGCATCTGGAAGTCCAAATTTGGAATTTGTTTAATTATCTAGTTCATATTCTTTAAAACTTTAACTCATTTTTGATAAACAAACTCAGCGACTTCAAAGCGAGCAATGACAACACTGTACAGGAATTTTTTCCCCCCATCTCCAGCGGGCGTGACTGTGTATCGGAAGTTCTGAAGATACGCTCTTTTTAAATATTTTGTGATATTGCTGTTGAATTGAATTTTCGGGTTAAAGTGCAAAGAATATGATATTTAATAAATAAAGGCAATACACAAAACGTTAAAAAAACGCCCTTTTGGGCGTAATATAAAATCTGAAAGCTTTCAGATTTTTTTTCCCCTCTCCTGTTTTTTTGTTGAAATAAAAACACCTTGCTCACTATATAGCTGAGTAAAATTTCTTGACAGCGAATTTAATGCACAAACTGTTCATCTTATTTTTCCCTGTCAAATGAAGGGAAAGCAAAACGCAATTCAGGAAAAATTAAAATTCCGACACAAATTCAAAATCTTTTGATTCTAATTTAGATTTCGGTATATCTAAGATACATTTCCATAAAATACTCTTTTCACCAATGATTGAGAGTTAATGATTTTATTTACGTTACGTGCATTTTACAGAAAAAATTTTACAAATGCTGCACAGTACCAATGTGTTCGATAAATTGTACCATGATATGAAACTAAGATAAAACGGTATCTGGCAGCATCGAGTGGTTAAATCCTATCATGTTCTTTTAAATTTTTAAAAAGAGTCTTATTTTAACTTTATAAGGTTTCTTTAAGTTCTTTAAACAGTTATTTTACATTAAAGCTACATTCCTGACTCCCTCATTTCTGTTTTTCTGCCAGAATGTAAATTTCTAGTTCGCATGATATTCAAATGAGGAAGAAGGAAGAGAGTGTTTAAAGTAAGGTTTTTAAAGTGTAGAATGAGAGCGTGTTCTATCTGCTAAATGCCACGTTGCTAATTTGATTTCCTTGAGAGTAGCATTCTGCGTTATCCTCGCCATTAGGTTTGTTACGCTGAGCTTAGCTCAGAGCCCTCATTATTCGGGTTAATTTCCTTTTCTTAGTTTTAGTTAATCCATTATCTTTGACTTTATCCGTAATTGTTGACTTCTGTAAGCACGAGTTTAATCTTATTCCCTTCCTTCATTTAATGTACAACTAGCTGATACCATTATAATATAAAGCTTTTCTTTTAGACTGACTTATAGGTTCTTGTGGGCTGCATCACAAAGCGCTGAAACAGCTTCAGCGATTCACGTTATTTTAGCTTGGATTTCTTCAGATGATCCCAAAATGAAGTACATTTGTAACACTCCAATTTATACGTTTCTTTTATATGGACTGCTGGAACCACAAGGAACTCATTCCTTGTGTTCCAGCAGTACACAGAATTATGCTTAATTCCCTTATTATAATACTATTTTCCATGGCGACGATGTTTAGTTATGCATGTATTGATATATGTATTTATACCATGCCACTTTTATATCATTAGGCCAGCTACTAAAATTGAACTTCACTTGTTGCAAATTTTAATCTCCTTAAAGTGTAAAATTATGCTAGGGTATCTGTATATTTCTAAACTAAGTTAATTATATATATACACACACGTGTCTGTGCATGTGTGGGATATATATTCCCCTGCTATATAAGTTTCATCTATTTTAATGTAGGTATTTATTATCTTTTATATTAACTTACCTCATTTTTGGCCTTATCAACTATTACAACTAGCTCAATTTCACTAAATCACTTAGAGCTACATTTCAGATCAGAGGTTTTTCGCTTTTAGACGCATATGCTCTATTATCCATGAAGGCGCTGCAATCGCAGACGACTCAGGCGGAATCTCAGCAGAGTTCCTATCTTAGCAAAAGTTAGCCTTTCAACTAGACTTAAACTTTTATATAACTGGACCCCCAATCTTTATTTTATATTTATTTTTTTCCCCATCATCCCATCTATCCAGGCTTACCAAACACACTCACCACACACACCTGAGAGACAGTATTTATTGTAAATGAACACAGCTTCCTCCCCTTTTGATCCTGGATTCAATCTACTTCCTTTCCTTTTCTCTCTATAGGCCCTTTTTCCTCCCCTCTCTATCTCTACTACCTTTGGGCCATTTATTTTAATTTTATTTTGTCCCATCCTGGCCTTTTTGAACTCGTATAAAATGTACGCAGTTACTTTTTATTCTCCTCTGAAATACGAAATTGCCCCCCTTTCTATATACCTTTCCTTCGCACCTAAGCTTGATTTTTCACCCATCGGTGCAGAAAGACTTAGCGGGTGCAAAACAAGACATCTGTCTTCTTTGTCTGTCTGTCTGTGCCCTCTGTTAACTGAGTCAAATCAATGGGATCTGTACACTCCGTGGTCCTTCCAAGACATAGCGATAATTCCCTTTTAGGCTAAGAGTTATCGTACGTTAGATGTTACGTAAGAATACGAGACTCTATAACTTCTTATAGAATGTAAAAATGGAATGCTTAGTTGTTAAGACGATATACGAAAGAAACTGACAATGAGGTGAAGAAACAGAGTTCTGAAATTGCAGTTGCAAAGTACTGACAGTCTGGTTTTCTTCGATTATGCGAATAGTTTTTCGCTGCGGTTATCAAAAATTTCGAAACGAACCAAATCAAAAAAAGATGTTCCATCTTTCGCAGCTCAATGAGTTATTTATTGACTCCGATTTGATAAAACTACTCGACATGCTGATAAAAATGGCAAATTTGTTAAAGCGAATAACTCATAACTTGGTAAATAACCTGAGGTGCTTCTTTTTATTGTTTTTCACTTAATTACCTAAATGTTTCAAATTGATTGCCACACAGTCGCAGGAATTACTATCGAGTTCTTAGGATAGCAATGCAAGTAGAAAAATATTTATTGTTACATTACTTCAGAAGAGACGTTTAAATGCGATAGTTTTTAAGAAACAACTTTTCCTTATAATTTCGATGACGCCAAAAAAACATTCTGTATGCATGCATCTGCGCTGCGACCCATCTGGATGGGTGCCGGATAAATCCATACATTTCATTGCAAGAAAGGTACCGTTTAGTCTAAAAATTCATTTTTTAGAGAAATAGCGGAAGATTTAAATTTATATTGATTTCTCACAATTCCTTATGTGACTATTATTCGATTTATTGATCCTTTAATTGAATTAAAGGTTGTAGAGACATTAGGTATTTTTGAAGCAGGAACATTGAAAAATGAGCAACGCCTTCGCTGGGAATCGAACCACGGACCTCTAGGGGACGCGTCGAGCGTGCTGATCACTACACCGCGAAGACATGCGAAGAAGGCGGAAAAAATACCTTATAAGGTAATTAATCAAAATATTGAAGCATATTACCTAATGCGCATGCGCTACTAACTGATTCAGTTCTCACGTGGCGGTAAGGCAAAAATACATAAAAGTTCAAAATATTTTCACTAAAAATTGAAAGACTATATAAAACATAACTATATAAAAACATAAAACACCAAGTGCAGTTAAAACAATGGAAAAAAACAATTTTCACAAAATTACAATTTGTACGCAAAAACAGCTAATAACTTAAATGATAATTCCCGAATGAATTAAGCGTAATTTAGTTCGCAGTCATAAAGGAGACGTTACTTTGTTGTTGGGAAACTTAGTTTCTCTAGATCGGCAACCAATCCACTATTCTGCTAACCTTCAAATGTAAACAAATATGGCCGCTATCATAACCAAAAATTAGGTTTAGTCGCACTTAAAAAACTTAGTTGTTGATAATTACACAACTATTGCGTGCAGGTTAACAATAGACATAAAAATCTTAACCGAAAGACAAGAAAAACGTAATCCAATCATTTTTAACGCAAAAAATGCACAATTTCACTGAGCTCACTGAGCCGAGTAACAGAGTGTATATATATATATATATATACATATATTTATATACTTTTGCTGCGGCCGATTGCAACCAAAATGCGAGGTGCACATCTACATGTTAGAGCAGCCCTATATACAAAATTTCAACATTCTGAGGCTACTCGTTTTTGAATTATGCAAGATACATACATACAAACGTACGTACGTACCTACGTACGAAAACATCTCTTCAGAATCCATTTCAAATCAGTTTAATAATTATTTAGAGGGAAAAGAGTCCTTTATTCTGTCCTTACGTACGGATGTCACTAAAAAAATCGTTAAATTGCATTCGATAGCGGTCAAAATAGATACTTTCGTTGAAATATGGTACCTGAAATTTTTCGCGTCTACAACACACACTTCCTTTTTACTTCGTACAAGGAAGTAAAAAACTTTGCTCACCGAGCCGCGTAACAGAATGGGATTATATATTTATGTAGGCCTGGTGCGGCCGATTTCAACGAAAAAGAGGAGTGCACAACCACAAGTTAGAGCAGTCTCATATACAAAATTTTCAAAATTCTACGGCTACGAAATTATGCGAAATACATACGTATGTACGTACCGGCATCATGGAAAGATCTCTTCTAAATCTCTTTTAAATCCATTTTATTATCCGTTTTGGAAAAAAAGTGTCCTCTATTCGGTCCGTTTGTACAGATGTGAAGGAAAAACATTGTTCAGGTGGATTCGAGAGTGGTCAAAATGGATATTTTCGATGAAATATGAAACCCGAAATCTTTCGCAATGACAATATTTCATTTACTTCCTACAAAGAAGTGAAAAACAACGAGCATCAAGCTCAGAATTGAATTGGTATATGAAGCTGTTGATAAACATGTCTTACCTCATGAGAAAGCGTTCTGTGGCTTATATCTACCTGAATGATGGCTATGTAAAGGACAATTTAGCTACTGTGCTATTTTTTTCTATCGGTTAGAAAAACTGCGCATACTTTCAAAGCTGCCAAATTTTCTTCAATTTCCAGACTACCTTAACTTTGGATGTCAAGGTTTTTAGCTAATAGCAGTATGTACCCAGCAGTCCCCCGCTAATAATTCCTACTGAGATTTTGAGAAGAAACGAAAAAAACACCTTTTTTTCTGTAAGATATCACTGACGGTCTCATCTGAAGTTCGAGAAAAATAAATATGTGCCTCCAAAAACGTTAAATGGAAGACAGTTTCATAAATAATAAACCTTAAAGTTAAGTGCTTATACATTTACTTGACTCTGTTGACTCATGCTTGGTATGTACTAAAGCTTTAGGTAACTGTCAGAACGCGAAGATCGATGAAGATACTTATTTGTGTAAAAAGAAAGATATTGTTAAAAAATATGTAAATAAAATGTTTTAAAGTGACTGGTAATGCGCAAGCAGCTATTCAGACTTGGCCTTCAACGAAAGCCTAAACTTGTTTCATATTCGGAATTTGTATTTCCACAAAATCTATCCAGTATCTGACAGTGGAAATTGACTACGCATTCATTGACTACAGTTTTTTTTTCCTGCCTCCCTTGCCTGTCAATATAACTCATCTTTCATATTTTTCTTCAAATGTTGTTGAACAAACAACATTCTTAATGGATTCTGCGTTCAACAATAACTCTCATTTTCAAGAACTAACTAAGCTAATTCGCGGGCCTAAGCACAACATTCTTTCAGGACGTCCAACTGTTCACTTTCTTTTCTTAATTCCATGCATTCCATTCTAAAGCATGTGACAGCCCCTTGACTTTGTGGGTCTAGAAAGTAAGTAACGTTTTCTCCTGTTTAGATGCAGAAAAGTAGTTTAATTAAGAAGACTATCGGGGATCATCAATTTTGTTGTCAATCAATTAAAAAGCGCAGATGATAGGGGAAAAAATTGGAGATGAAAATAATGGTGAAGAGAATTTCAGGTACTTACGTATTAACGCCACCGCAGCAGAAGTTGCGCTCATGCACCAATAAAGAGCAATCTTATTTGCACACAGCAAACCTGTTGTTCGCATGCGCAAGCAGTTATCTTCAGTTGTTTGCTAATTTTTGACGCCAATTTTAGTACTACGAAAACGCGTATTTCGGATTTGCCAAAAACAGAACAAGATGCAATTTTATTTTTTCAGGAGTGAAATATTTTACCAAAAAAACGAAAATGTATCGATTCCCATGACATGAAACTATTTTGGTAAACGTAAGCTTTGGAAATGTAATTTAAGACAGTGTGATCAGCAAACAGGAGTTAGAAAAGACAACTGGTATGAGGGAAGCAGAATTCCATTTTCTTCAGCTTTGAGATTCATATACTGCTGGTGCGATGAATTGACGTCGATTAAATTTTGTGAAAAGCAACTTGATTTATCGGATAAAGCTGTTATAGATTGGAACAATTACATGCCTGAATTATGTGTTTTGGATATGGAGAATAAACCGAACAAGAAGGTAGGTGGACCAGATTGCATTGTGGATATTGATGAAAATTTGTTTACTAAACGTAAAAATAATTGTGGTCGAGTATGACCCGAACAGTGGGTGTTTGGTGCATATATAGAGAAACAAAAGATTCGTTTGTTGTTACTGTTCCTAATAAAACTGGCTCTACCCTTCTTGATAAAATTATTGAAAACATTGCAGATGGTAGCACAATTTATTCTGACAATTAGAAAGGTTACCAAACAAATAGAATAGAAATAGAAGGATTCCTACATGCTAAAGTTAATCATCAATACAATTTTATTGATCCTGATACAGGAGTTCATAGACAAACAGTTGAGAGAATGTGGGGCAGTGCTAAATGGAGGAACAAGAGGCATAGGGGGACAGCGAGATATCGTTTGGAATCTTATTTATCAGAGTTCATATGGCGACAGTATCGGGTGAAAGAAAATAGGGACTGTTTTGAATCTACGTTTCTATATCGGCCCATTTTATACCGAAATCCGATTGACTATTTTGTTTTTAAATAAAGTGTTTTGAATTTTGAAAGTGTTTTGATTTTAAATAAAGTGTTTTATTTTATGATTTGTCGCAAAAATTTTAGGTGTAGATTGGTGGCACTTTAAAACCGCCAAATC
Source organism: Stegodyphus mimosarum (assembly GCA_000611955.2). Classification (NCBI taxonomy): domain Eukaryota; kingdom Metazoa; phylum Arthropoda; class Arachnida; order Araneae; family Eresidae; genus Stegodyphus; species Stegodyphus mimosarum. Next base: position 71,013 of record KK117829.1, read on the forward strand.
TGTAGCTGTGGTGGCTTTAATACGTAAGTACCGAATCGCACCATTATTTACGCACAAGGAAACGGAAGAGTTCTATTGTATTATCGAACACACATATTTCTTCATGAAGCACTTTACTACGCAGTCATATTTATGTTAACAAGACCGTTCCTCAAGTTATTTGCGGCTTCCCTCTAATGTTCTTAATCCTGGATTTTCACCTATTGTCTTCAACATTACGAATAATAGGTAACCTTACAAATGAGCTGGCTAATAAGAACATTAGGTTTGATTCTCAAAGAAATATCGATCGTGACTTTGAAATTAAGGAGGTCATTATTCCACTTTAAAGGGTAATGAAGTTCAACGATTATTCTATTTAATAGTTATTTTGCTGTAACTGAAAGCAAAACAATATTCACCATAGCCGATATCGTGATTCTTTGTATTATCAGTGTCCAATAGACTAAGGGTTTGTATCATTTCCGAAAATTTCTTTTTTCATGCACACACAGTAAAAAAATGGCAGAAATGATTAGGCTGTGGGTTCATGTCGTGATCACTGCTGTTCAATTTCATGAAAATGGTGTACCCGGAATATCAGCCACTGTCAATTTCGTGCACGGATCATAGAAATCATGCGTGACAAACAACACCAATATGCTCAGCAAACACCTGAAATCGCGCATACTTTCCCAAAGTACAAATTATGAAACATAAAAATTTAAACTTCCAAAAACCTCATCATGTATTTTATGATTGCAAAAATCTTGATCCACATGGAAAGCTAATATTGGACGAATATTAATCTTCCATGCAAAGTTTCAGGATCATTACTCAATGTTGCCTTTCAGACAAACTACAATCTGCCAAAAAATTAGGCAGAAAATTATTATGAGAACAAACATAAAAATCAATTGCATGCTGATGCGTTGGCGGACACACCCCTTTCGGTTCTTCATTCTAAACAGTATTTCAATTAGAGCTGTCCGAAGAATCGATCTTCAATCCACAGTTGACTAAGTGTTCCGTGAGCCCTCGGGGCGTTCCGGACGGGCATAATCGAGAACGGACATCTTTGTTTGAGACCGCAACCGCGGATTGTAGGCATTTGATTTGCATATTCGATATGAGGCTGGAAAAACGCGACGCGTTTTGTGTGCGGCGGGTCATTTGAAATGTAATGGGTTACGAAGTTGACGAGGGCGTTTTCCAAAAGGCTTAAATGATGGCAGATATACTGAAATCGCCCGAAGATAGCTTTTATCAATAATTTGTGTGCAATTGAGAATTACGATGTGGCTCTGGCACGCAAATTATTAGAAGTTGTCTGATAATTTTCTTCCTTTTGAACTGGTGCACTTTGCAGCTGGCGCTGTGAAAAATTAGTCATCATGATTCTGAGATAAAGCCTTCCAGGTACTGCGGTTTTCGATGCAGAAAAAAAATCAAACTCAACATCAACATTACGCCGTTCTCGGCACTCAATAAAAAGTGACGTATTAAGCGGAGTGGTTAATCAAAGACTGAATTGTTCTTTAAGACGTCTTTCGTTAAATTCCAGATTTAGTCTAGAAAGATCTAGTCTACGAAATACAGAGGCTGTTCGCACATATTTTATACGACTTTGGTAAGCGGTAGTGAAAAATCGTTTACTGCAAAAGAAGTAATTGCAATTGTACTATGTTCTTAAAAGTCAAAATTATCGTCTGTGGCTCGAAAGTTTTGTGTTTATTCAAAATGGCGAATTTAACAAAGCAGTGGTTCGAAGGCTACATTGACGCTCTTTCCGAAGAGAAATATGCATACTCCGTTATCCAAAAACGATGTGAGAGTCATGGTTTTGTGATATCTAAAGCGTCGATAGGTAATATCATCGACAAGAAAGGAAAAAAACGTCAAATTGGAGCCTCAAGTGGGACAAAAATTCCAAACAACTATCCGAGGAAAAAAACGGACATGTTCGACTATTGCAAAGGTACGTTGTTTAATGTTAAAAGAAAATCCCCCTAGTCAAAGCACAGTTGCAAAATCATTAAAATGCTCGATTTCCACTGTAAACAAAATGATAAACGTTGATTTAAATCTTAAGAAAGCGAAAAAACGCAATGTGCATCGTCTTCTTCCAAAACATATCGCTCGACGCGGGACACGCTGAAGAATTCTATATGAGAAACACTTATCCAAAGAAAAATGGAAAACAATTGTCACAATAGATGAACCATGGGTGTATTTAAATGATTGTAACAAAAAAAGAGCCATTTATTATTATAAAAGGGAAGAAAAAAATTTAAGTACACGGTTCAAAGAATCGAAAGAACGTTTTTCTAAGGGATTCATAATTGTTGCTGGTTTTTTTTATAACGGCAAGTTAAAAATAAAGAGAGTGAAAAAATGTCAGGATTAACTCCAAATACTATTAGGAACATATTTTATCGCCCATTTTTCTGAATGAAATACCATCGCTTTACCCACAGTGCCATCCATCTGTGAGACTCCATCGGGACAAAGATAGCAGTCACACATCAAAATCCACTGTAAATTTCCTAAAAGAAATGTAATAAAAAACTGGTATCGAGGGCATACCCTTCACTGATATCCCTACTAAATCTCCCGATGTGTCACCTATGGATTTTTGTGCTTTCGGACTTTTAAAAACTGCATTATCCAAACGTTGTCCCCAAACCCTAACAGGACTCTGGAAAGCTGTTCGGGAGGGATGGGATAAAATACATCTTCTGACACTTCGAAAGGCATTATTATCCTGGAAATTGCGGTGTCGAAAGATAGTTCAGAATAAGGGATGTCAAACAGAACATTTAAAACACAAGAATTTTATGTAATTTAGTTTTGTGAGTACAATATACATCGTCTAAAAAATGTGCGAACAGCCTCTGTATTTACTCACTCGCGAATTATTTTTCTCTTCGAGGAATATTAGTTCCATGCATTGCTTTACGAGAAACGAAACGATGAATGTTGCTTATTTGATCGGTCCAACTGATCCACGAAAGTTTGATGATTGAACTCCATTCCTTTTTCGATTTCACAGTGAAATTAAACACATTTTACATAGCGAGAGTAGTACTGAAAGTGTCTTAGCATAAGCTGCTTTCGTTAATAACGATTTTTCATGTATCTTTGCACTTTCTTACGTAATGTCCATATCGTTATTTTTCTTCCTAAGAAAAAAAGTTTTACTTCTTCTTTACAATCTCGACTAGAAGACAAATGTATGTAGAATTAAATTAGTGTTTCTACTTAAAATACATTACCTAACCAAAGGGAAAATGTCACAAATATTTTTTTCAAACTTTGCCGTTTTGTATCATGGAGCTCCATTCTGAGCTGATGGAATCTGCAGCACTTGAGTTAAAATAGCAAAAAATAGGACGCCAACGCTAAATAATTCAAAAAAAAAAAAAAAAAGAGCGACA
>KK117829.1:92135-120671 GCA_000611955.2 Stegodyphus mimosarum
TATAAAATTCTGGTCTTAGAATTGCAACCAAAAATGTATGTTCCCAACTACATGCTATAGCAGTTTCGTGTATAAAATTTCAAAGTTCTGAGGCTACTCGTTCTTGAGTTATGCGGAATTCTCACGTACGTACAGAGGTTACGAAAATATCTCATCTGAATCGGTTTTAAATCTATACGTAACAATCCGTTTTCGGAAAAAAGGTCCTTTATTCTGACCGTACGTACACATGTCAAGCAAAAACATGGTTTAAATGGAATAGAGAGCGGTGAAAATAGATATCTTCGTTGAAATATGATACCGGAAATTTTTCGAGACTAAAGTAAAGGAAGTAAAAAGAGTAACTGTAGAATTTTGAAATTTTCTATATAGGACGTAGCTGTGCATCCCCTTTTTTTCCCAATGGGCTTAACCAAACGTATATACACTCACGTTTGTGAAAATTGCAACACCAAGAAGGAATCGTCATAAATGAATGCAATTTAATACACAGTTGAGTGGTAGTGGTACAAATAAATGATTAAATGTTCAAAGCAAACAAACAAGAACAAGAGATCAGAATCAGTATTTTGTGTGGCCACCACGCGCCGCAATAAGTGCTGCTACACGACGTGGCATGGAGTCAAACAAAGTTTGAATGTCTGACTGAGGAAGAGCATTCCATATCGTTTGTACGCGTACCCAAAGTTCGTCTGCAGACGCAACAGGACGAGGATCACGAGCAAGACGCCGACCAATGACATCCCACACATGTTCAATTGGCGACATATCCGGGGAACACGCAGGCCAAGGAAGAAGCTGTACCTGCTGCGCTGCAAAGAAGGATTTAACAATCCGAGCAGTATGAGGGCGGGCATTGTCCTGTTGAAATACAGCGCCTGGCAAGCTTTGAAGGAAGGGAACAGCTTCGGGCTGTAGAACTTCACGGATATACCGGTTGCTGTTCAGATTGCCCACAATTCGTAGCAATTGAGATCGTCTATGATATGCTATGGCGCCCCAGACCATAACTCCGGGTGTTCGTCCACTGTGGCGTTCGATAATGCACTCCGGAAGGTGGCGTTCACCGGCATAGCGTCTGACACGAATGCGGCCATCATGGTACCACAAATTAAAGCGGGATTCGTCAGAAAACACGACATGCTGCCAATCAGCACGCCAGTCTCTATGCTGATTGGCCCATTGTAGCCGCAGGCGGCGATGGTCGTGCGTTAGGGGGATCCTGTATAAAGGAGTCCGTGCGCGCAGTCCACACTGCAGCAGACGTCTACGAATTGATGAAGCACACAATGAAACACCTGTAGCTATTGACCACAGTGCTGCCAATTGTCTAGAGGAAGCTGTACGGTCCGTCCGCGCCATGCGGACCAGGTGTCTATCATCGCGAGCTGACGTCACATTTCGGGGTCCACTCCCGGATTTCCGAGTTGTCCGACACTCGTCCGTCCACTGCTTCCAAACGCGCATCACTGTGCTGCTGTTACGCTGCACACGAGAGGCTACTGCACGATACGACAATCCAGCTTCACGAAGGCCGATGATTCTCCCTCGTTCAAACTCTGTAAGTTGTTCAAATCTCGCTCTCTTTCGTCGACGAGGCATAAGTACAGATTGAGTTAACGTTTACCACTAGCAGATAACCACCGATAACCATACACGCCTCGCTACAGCCGTCTATTTATTCGGATCCATCAGCCGTTCAGAGGGCGCTGCTCAGCATACGCATGCGCTACGGATTTGCAATTCTAATCATTTGCATATCATGCGCTACTTTGCATTTCCTGAAAATTTCAGCTCACTCGCGTAAGTCCTTCATGGTGTTGCAATTTTCACAAACGTGAGTGTATATATATATATGTGTGTATGTTACCACTCTGTGATCCGTGTCAGTGAGTTGAGTTTTTTATTCTTACATGTTGGTAAATTGCGTCTTTTTTGCTTTAAGAATGATCGAATTATATTGCTCTTACGTTCCGATTAAGGTTCGTATGTCTTTAGTTAATCTGTGTGCAATAAATATAAAATTATCAGCAGTTTAAGTGTCGCAAACGCTAACGAGGCCGCCATTCGTTTATATTTGAAACTCTTGTTAGAATAACGAATTAAATAATTTGGTGCACCAACTTCAATGTCTTTTTGCACAGTGGGATCAAAAGTTAACTTTATATTTTGTGCACCGAAAATTTTGTTTTCCTGCTCGCTGGCCGAATGGCTTGCTTTTGCGTAGAAACTCTAATTTCAGTTTCAAAAACCGTTTTTTAATTGTTTTTAACTGTGTTTATTGTTTTATGTTTTTCTATATTTTACAGTTTTTAATGAAGGTCCTTTGAGTTTTTATGTATTTTTGCCTTGCACCTGAACTGATTAAATGAGAAATATATTTGTAATGAAATTCGAGGAAACAAGTTTATATGAAGTGTGGCAAAAAATGTATAACTTAATAAGCCGTACAGGGATGTCACGTGATGTCCACGTCGGGTATTTTATAACACTTTGAGTTCTAATTATTATTTTGTTTCATAATTTTAGTCCGTACTCAAGCTTCAATTGCAAATATTGGGTTGGCAAATAAGTAATTAAGAATTTTTTTTAGAAAATCAAAGACAATTTTTTCATGGAACTAAATAACTTTATTCTGTAATGTATTGCCCATTTTGATCAATGACCTTTTGCCATCTTTCGGGCATCATCATAATCTAACCTTCATAAAACTTCTGGTTTCTATTAGCAAAAAACTGAATCAGGTACGATTTGACATCATCATCATTACTGAAATTTTTACCATTCAAGGAGTTTTGTAAAGATCGAAACGAAAAGTAATCAGATGGTGCAAGGTCAGGACTATATGGTGGATGTGGCACAACATCCCAACCGAGCTCCAGTAATTTTTGCCGAGTGACCAAAGATGTGTGTGGCCTTGCATTGTCACGATGGAATACAACACCTTTTCGATTTGTCAATTCGGGTCGCTTTTCTTCAACTGCATCGTTTAATTTCGTTAGTTGTTCAATGTAGACATCAGAATTGATCGTTCGGTTGGGTGGTAAGAGTTCAAAGTAAACAATTCCTTTGTAATCCCACCAAACTTATAACAAAACCTCCTTTTGATGAATATCAGCTTTTGATGTTGTTTGAGTCGGTTCACTTGGCCTGCTCCACGATCTTTTCCGCTCGATATTGTTGTAAACAACCCATTTTTCATCGCCAGTTATCAGTCGTTTTAAAAATGGATCATTTTCATTACGTTTCTTTAGCAAATCGCAGCTGAAGTTAACGCGTTAACTTCAGCTAACTAACGCGTTTCGCTGAAACGCGTTAAATGCGTTTCTTTCAGTTCGTGAGGAACCCATGTATCGAGTTTTTGAACATAGCCAAGTTGTTTTAAATGATTTTCAATGCATGTATGTGATACATGAAGCTTCTCTGCAATCTCACGTGTTGTACTGTGACGATCCGAATCGATTATTGCTTTGATTAGGTCGTCATCAACTTCAACTGGACGACCAGAGAGTTTTTCATCTTTGAGTGAAAAATCACCAGAACGAAATTTGGCAAACCAATTTTGACACTGCCGTTCTTTTAAGGCTTCGTCACCGTAAACAGCACATAACTTTTTATGAGCTTGCTATGCGTTTTTCCCTTTGCGGAAATAAAATAGCAAAATATGACGAAAACGTTCCTTTTGATTTTCCATTTTTCAACGAACGCCAAACGAAAACTATGCAACCGATCAAAAAACTTTTTTTGACTGATTCACAGCTGAATTGCCAACTATCAAATAACACAATGTGTTTTACATTTGGACTACGTCTGCAAACCTAAAAATTCAACTGAAGCCATCTATGAATGAAATCCGCAATTACTTAGTTGCCAACCCAATACCATACAGAGTGTACGATCCAGAGTACATCTCACCCGCCTGGCCACATTGTGGCCCTATGGTATTAAGAGATGCCTCAATCCAAACCACAAACGAGGACCATACAGAGTGTATCTGAATGATGGATAAATAACAGGGATTAGTAGCATTTACTTGAAAACAGAGCGGAATAAATTCGCTCTTAACTGAGACACTTTTCGAGGCGGTTTACTGCTTGCTTTACCACGGTTATTTTTTCTCATGGTCGCTTCTACTCATTCCTCAGTCTCATTCATATATCTGGGAATCGTCACGTGACCATAAATATAAGCAATGCACGCACATCCATAACCAACCACGCTTAACATAATGATGATTGATGAACAATGTATACCTTATATTTTTAAGCCTTGTTAAATTTTATTACCGCCAAAAAACTTGAAACCTGCTGGCTTTCCATACTCTTTAGAGAGCGTGCGAAAAGTTAAACAAAGATGATTAAAACCTTTTTGCTTTCTAATTACGTAATAGTCAACTGCAAAATTTTTGCATATTTAGCTGGTATGTTCACGTTATCTGAGTTTACAGTTATTCGTAAAATTTGAGATGGTTAAGTAAAATGATACAGTTTTTATACGAAATTGTTATTATTTTAAAATTTGGTTCATGTTTTTTTTAATTTAAACAGCGTTTAAAGTTATCACTTTAATTTAAACTGATATTTATTTCACTCGGTTAAGAGAAGCAAATATTTAAATCGCGGGAAAATTTTAAATAATTTTTGTAATTTGGTTTAAAAACAATATTTTTAAATAAATACAACGTGTGTAAGGATCTTAAGTTTGACTAACGCTTATTTTATTTTAAAACTTTACTATCATCTCTTACTTTCCACTTACGGCCAAAATAAACGCGTGGACATGTTTATGCAAATTGTAGTTGCTAACGCTTAATTATTTAAGTTGTGGCTTTTTGCCAAGAGCAGAATTAGAAGGGGAGAGAGGAGCCGTCTTGCCACGAGACTTCACGCGAGCTTTCCATCAGTTACTGTCCGCCTTTAAGGCCAGAGGTTTTAACCCTCTCGAAAGCTAAAGACGTATTATAGTTTTCCGCAGTTTGAGTACTACAGACGTAGTAATTCAAAAGGTCTGTCTTAGTGCTAGTCATCTGTGTAAAATATTAAAAGTTAGCTCTTATTTAAATTTTAGTTAGTTAGCAGTCTTATATTTTTACGCTCAGACCACAAGTGGTTGGTCTTTGCATCCCGAAGTGCGGGAGCGCCTGTGATATCGTGGAAAATAAAGGGTAATTTAACCCTTCTCATCTTGTCGTCTTTGCTACACTCCATAGGACATAGTTTGTAGCCTAACTCACTGTCTAGTCAGGACACGTCATGTTCGCCAAGCAAATGAGAAGAAATGCAAGTCCTGATACGTGAAAAAGGAAATATTTTTAACTGTTAGTGTCAGTTTCATTCCCTCTCATAGATAAGCGCAAGCAGTTCATATAAATTCGTCACTTAAAAGTGTATTAAATTTAAATGCAATGAAGAACATAAAAACAGTGCTTGCTCTACTTCTGAAATGAACTAAATGAAATTTAAATAATAGTAATATGAATAAAAACAACGAAATAATTTTAGATTAATAAAATATCTGAAAGTCGTTTTGAGAGACGACATAAATTTGCTCTTCAGACAGGGCCCGTTTTTTTCATTTTTAAAAAACAGCCACACTAAGGATGAATTTTGTTAAAGTTGAAGCGTATTCCGTATACTTATTATTATAAAAATAAATATTTTATATACATGAAATCAATAATTTAAAAGAAAATTATATACAGTGAAACACAAACATTAAATTCTGAAACAAGAATTGTCTTCCTAAAATGAGTGAAGCGAATTCATATTTGTGTTACAGAAATGTTTCATTTCGAATTTTATTTTTGGCAGCGACCCTGAAGACCTAAATAAAACCCACGAAGAATGCCATGCTACATGAATATCAACATAAACATGGAAAATAGTTTTCGTACAACACTGATATCGACCTTGAAAATTTGAAAACAGCCCTGTTCAAATAGCCCATACACAAAGAAAGAAGGAAGTGCATTATTGTTTCTCGTTAGAAAATACTGCGTTCATATTGTTCTTGTTATAAAAACATTACATGTTATGAATACCAGAGCTTCGATTATTTCATATTTCCTAATCGAGATACAGCGATTTAGAAAATTTAACCTATCGCGAATTTTTTTAACCTATCGCCTAAAAGTATTCGCTAAGGTTTTTTAAGCTCTCGCTGACCGCCAAGTCTACCAGTCCAAGTTGCATTCATTTCTGCTAATCCATTTCTTTTTGGCTTAAGCATTATTTTCTCCGCGCTTATGCCAATTCAACAGCAAAATCAAAAATGTTTTTAAAAACAACACAGCAGCACACGTTTAAAATTAACGAATTACTTCTAGTTATTAAATATAACATTCTTCGCGCCTATGCCACATAAAATTCGACTCAACGGCAAAATCAGAAAATATTTAAAAACAGCGTATCTTTAGAATTTCCAACAGACAATCTCGCGCGATGGAGATTATATTTTATTCCTCGCAAAGTGCTTGTTTTCAAATCATTGAGTTTCTTAATCAAAAACTCATTACAAAATATGAAATAGATGATAAAACAAATTTGAAATTCAAAATTTGGGCTTCCAGATGCCCATGTTCGGGTTATTTAAAATCTGGTGGTTCTAGGTACCATGGTATCTTCCGAATGCGAGAAACATGCATATGCAGCAGCTGCTACTCAACATTCACGCAGATTCTTCATTATTCAATTTCTTTAAATATAACACAGAGAGATAATATTTGCTGGCAACAGTATGAAAAAAGTTAAGCCTTTTATAAAAGTTAAGCCTTTCAACGCAAAATGCCGTTTCAAGACTTGTGTCCAATTCGAGACTAACTTTCCTTTTGGGCAAATAATTTCAAAAGACTTCTGCTTTTAACTTTCGAGGGAAAAAGAATGTTCGGATTATTTTGAGATGTGACAGATAAAAATTGAGCAAAATTAAACGGTTTTGAAACTGTAAAATATGACTTTTGTTTTGTTGAATATATAAATTATTGAAAATATGACTCTGTTTTATTGAAACATGCATATGCAGCAGCTGCTACTCAACATTCGCGCAGATTCTTCATTATTCAATTTCTTTAAATATAACACAGAGAGATAATATTTGCTGGCAACAGTATGAAAAAAGTTAAGCCTTTTATAGTGATTCAACGCAAAATGCCGTTTCAAGACTTGTGTCCAACTCGAAACCAACTTTCCTTTTGGGCAAATAATTTCAAAAGTCTTCTGCTTTTAACTTTCGAGGGGAAAAGAATGTTCGGATTATTTTGAGATGTGACAGATAAAAATTGAGCAAAATTAAACGGTTTTGAAACTATAAAATATGACTCTGTTTTGTTGAATATATAAATTATTGAAAATATGACTCTGTTTTATTGAAACATGCATATGCAGAAGCTGCTACTCAACATTCGCGCAGATTCTTCATTATTCAATTTCTTTAAATATAACACAGAGAGATAATATTTGTTGGCAACAATATGAAGAAAGACAAGTCTTTTATAGTGCTTCAACGCAAAATGCTGTTCCAAGACTTGTGTCCAATTCGAGACTAACTTTCCTTTTGGGCAAAAGTCTTCTGCTTTTAACTTTCGAGGGAAAAAAAAATTTCGGATTATTTTGAGATTTGGCAGATAAAAATTCAGCAAAATTAAACGGTTTTGAAACTGTAAAATATGGCTCTGTTTTATTGTGCTATTGCTGGCAGATTAATGTTTCAGTTCGACGTTTTAAAGAATTAACGAAAGTTTACATTTAAGCATCAAATTATGCACTTTCATGTTTGGCAAATAAAGAATCATTACTTGAATTTGCTATGATAACACTCAATAAAATCTTTATTAAAGGCGAGATAAAAATGACACCGGTTAACGAGTTTTTAGCCATATATGGGAAACATTATTTTAGTCTAAGGCACTGGTCATCAAATTATGCTACACGGAACTACGCTCCGCGTGTAAAACTGTTCCACTATATTTACAGAAAATCTGTAGAAATAAATGCAAAAGTCAGAATAATGCGCTCCTGGCGAACAATTTTTACTGTTTTTGTCTCCTAAAATGCACCGAGTCGTTTTAACTAATATGAGAGCAAATAAAAGTCGTTTTTTTTCTAATTATTAGTGTCTGAAACAAGCAAACAGTTACAGCGAAATGTGGAGACAGGAAAAGTTATTGTTCGGTACATTCTGGCTCCAATCTGAAATATAAATTTAGAATATAAACGATAATAAAATAATATCTCGTTGCACATCTATCTCAGCACACTGATGTGCAAATATAATAATAATAAGATCACAAACCGATGGATTTCGCCGCATAAAAGGATAATAAAAGTATGAAACATGAAACTGAAGTAAAGAAATACGTAATACATCCGAAATAACCTCTCGAAGCTTTCCTACACTTTTAACAAAATAACTTATATACTTGATTTAATGATCTATAAAAAAGGAATGGCCCTTCAGTCCACTTTCATAAAATGTTATGTTTAGAAATCTTTTACTTCATCAGTTTGTACAGGAAAAAGTTTCATTTTACTTAGCTGATTGAATCCATGTTTATTAACTGATTTTTACACGGCTGTTACCATAGAATATTTGTGTAATAATATCCTTAGCATATCAGCGAGTAAAATTCTAGGCCCTTTACCGACACATCTCCTCAAATGGCCCATATTCAGCGGTATTAAATACATATGGAAGACTTCTGAAATCTCCAGCATAGGTGGGAGAAGAAAGAAGAGAAAAACGATTATTGTTATTTACACAGTATTCATAATTATGAAATTTCAAAATGAAAAATTCGTTTTCATTATTATCATACAATAGGAGGAGTCAGAAATATGATTACGACCATGTAGTCATTTAATGTAAATGTTGTATAAAGTAAGTGTTCATAATGAAATGACCACCACATCTGGCCTTAGTAGTGCCAGCCATTAAAAAAATAATGAAGAAAGAAAGAAAATGGGGAACAGCCGAAAGAATAAATAATCTCCTGAATGGACACACAGTACATGAGTTGCAACAATTTCAACAAAGGAGTTGAAGCATTCGAAACGCAGAACGGTTTTGAAGGGATAAACTTGTGAGTATTATTCTTCAATTTGAAGAACTGACTTTCAATCAATGTCATTTATCGACTATAAGCTTCATAACACGACGCGATGAAGTGTGTAGTCATACTTTTGACTCACCCTGTATATAAATTGAAAGAGAATGTTTATCCTGTTATATCCAAAACGCCTTGAAATCGTTTGTATTTGCATTACATGTAAATGAATACTTTATTTAAAGGCTTAGAACACGAGGAACGTTTCATTTAGCAGATATAAATAAAGTATTTTTCAGCATATAATACACAATATAGTATATATTTATATACAAACTTAGTATATAGTTAACAGAGAAATGGTTATTTAGTGTTAGTGTACAGCAAATAGTTTGTAGAAGCATTAAGAGTTTGAGAGCGGAATTTCCTGTAAAATAATTCATTGTCCCTTGTCGAAAATTCGAGTTCGAATGTTTAGATTATTCTGATAATTTGATCGCACGGAGGAAACCTTCAAACCTTCACAAATTTAACTTAGTATACGAGTACAGCAAGATTTCCTAAATTAAAGAAAAATTTTTTAAAAAGTTATAATAAAAATTAGTTATAATAAAGTTATAAAATAAACTTATTCAATTCATTAATTCAAATGTAAATCTTTTTTAATGCGAGTTAATTGATTATTATTCACTTGCGTCACCGATAAATTAATAGAATCATTGTTCTTGCTTTTTTTTAGTTAAAATATTGATATCAGGTATGTGTCTGATGACTTTCAACTTCACACAGGCTTCTGAATGAACTGTTATCTGTGGTTTCAAATCAGCTTCTGTGTAAGAAAACTTGTTTATACGTACAATTTGACTCAAAAGCTGAAAGCCAAAGTTAACTTCATTTCCTTCAAACAACAGATTACAGCTCTTTGTGTAGGTAGAATGAAACTTTATAATCATAAATAAACTTAAGTTTTCATAAATAAACTTAAGTTTTAAGTAATCGTAGATGAACTTAAGTTAATCACAAATAAACTTAAGTAGTTAAGTTAATCATAAATAAACTTAAGTTTTAAGTAATCGTAGATGAACTTAAGTTAATCACAAATAAACTTAAGTAGTTAAGTTAATCATAAATAAACTTAAGTTTAATCATGTTATTGTTGTGCTGTGACTTATCTCACTTGTCTGTGAGCAACATCAGTACAAGCCCATGAAATTCACCGTGGTACCAACAGCAAGATTGCACATGTCGTTGGCTAGAACCTTGAGCACCAATACAGGTTATAAGGTATTTCTCTCACCTTCTTCGCATGCCTTCGTGGTGTAGTGGTCTGCATGCTCGACTTGTAACCAAGAGGTCCATGGTTCCATTCCCGGCGAAGGCGTTGCTCATTTTTCATCTCTCCTTCAAAAAAAAATTCTGATGTCTCTACACTAAAAAGTGAACCGAACTAAAAAGGTGGTGGATGATGATTCTCCTACACCACGATTTGGCGATTGGGTCCCCCAAACCCCACTCGCCCTTTAAGAAGGGGGAGTATAGAAGGTATTTCTCCCACCTTCTGGTGTAGTGGTCTGCATGCTCGGCGCGTAACCGAGAGATCCGTGGTTCGATTCCCGGCGAAGGCGTTGCTCATTTTTCATGTCTCCTGCTTCGAAATAACCTAATGTCTCTACAAGCTGACAGCACAATTTCGCTCAGTTCCGCCCCAATTTTACACCCCCGGAGGGAACGGGTCCGAGGGTCTTTCACTCCCTCTTTTCCTACCAACAATCTCTCAAGAGGACCGTCGGCTCGCCGTGTACTTAGAGTGTCCCCACACCATACAAATACTATACATGCTCAAACATGCATGCCTTCTCCTGGATTCGAAACCTGGTTTTTCGTTATCGCAGTAAGCTCCCCTAACTACTAACACTTCTGGGTGGCTAAGAGTAATCATAAATAAGTTTATTGAATAAATTATAAATCAGCTTAAATTGCTGAGCTCCGATTTCATTTTCGATGTCTAACAACTTTTGTTTTGAAGGAACTGCAGACACCAGGATAGATTAAAAAGAATCCTATACTTTTATTTAATTAAAAATTCAACATTATTTTCATCACAAGCGCTGTATTTCATTTCGCTTACAGAAATATTTTATGAAACATTCTTGGCACACAGGCCTTAGGCTGCAGATCCTGGACTAGACCAATTACGTGTGTTAGAATGAAGGAATTCGCGTGCGAATCATTTTCACAGGTTAATAAAAATAATTTGACTACTGAAGTTTTCCAGAGATTTTTCTATTTTACTTCGTTGAAATAAAAATATTCTACCTTGAATGCATAAGATTTGTTTAATGAAATATAACAAACCAAAAATAATTTTTTTTACTAGCATTACTGTAAACATACTTTTGTCGTATACTTACCTATACATACCCTCCCCAAACCCACCAAAAAATACTGCAGTCTGAAAATTATGGAGTACAGCCTAACTGTTAGCAGAATTCATCATGGAATTTTTTAAAAAAATGAAAACAATTTTAAAATGTAAGAAATATGAAAATATAAATATTTTAAAAATTGCCGTTGGTAATCCAAAAAGTTTAAAGCAAAAATATTTTTAATCTTAGCAGTTACGATTAGTTAATTAAGTTAAGAATCAACTTACTAACTCAAGAATTAAAGATATAGATACAGAACATAAAATAATATCGAATTCGAAGAGAAACACGCTAGTGTCAAATTTAAGCATCTTAATGTGGCGTAAAATTTGAATAAAACTCCATCGACTTGGAGGAAGATCAGACACAGCTAACGTTCCTTTAGGAAGTGGGAAAAATTGCTGGAAATTAGCGAAAACATTTCTACTCCTGAAGAAGAGCGATTTGTATGCCATTCGAAATCCATAGAGTTTTATTCAAAACCTGTGCCAAACTAAGGTTGCTTTTTGTGTAATTAAAATAAAATTACATATTTAAAATTAGCTGTTAGATTAAAAATTTTCTATAATGTTATTTCACTGTAAAATATTGCGAGACTCGTGGGATTATTTAATAAAGAAAAGTTTACTTCACTGAATGAGGCTTGAAAAAAATATTTCCTTCGAGCAGAAATACTTTCGCTTTTACCGGGACTCAAAATCAATGAACAAAAATAAATAAATAAGTATTTTCCAATATTAAATTCCTTCGAAGTGTACTAAAACATTATCCTGATCCTTAGTATGTTCAGATGAGCACTCGTCCCATTTAGTTCGGATGTTTGGAATTCGAACCATGTTGAGAACAATTTCGTAAGATTTCCACTAATTGGAAAAAAGATGACATTTCATAAAATTAGGCAAAGCAACAACTTGTGTGATTTTGATAAGACTCCCTCTTCATTAGGAGCAGCAGATTCCTTTGCTGCGAGTCAGATTCCATTGATCCTGATGAAGAGGGACCTCTACCTGTTTGCCCTGGAAATAGACAAAGTCAACTAAAGTCTATGCCAAACACAAGGTTGTTGCTTTGCTTAATTTTATGTTTAAAACTTTGGCATGTTTCTCTTCTGTCTTGAAGATGACATATATTTTAAATATTCTAACACGAATAATGAAGCTTAAAACAAGTTGCCATGAGTGTTCTAAAAACCTTTGCAGCAGAAAAGCATAAGGTCAGTTTTTAATTTTAGCAATGAAAAATTTCACAGCAACTCCTGTCATATATCATGACATATGATTTAAAGCGAGAGACATCAGTCGTGCGATATGTTTGAAGCACCATTAAAATTTGCCGCTTTCCTACGCAAAGTACAACGGTGTGCCAGTTACGTTGCGATTTGATATCAATATTTGTAACTTTTTCTTTTTTTAATTTCATTTCGAGTTCAGCTTTTCGATCGCAAACGGATAAACAAGAAAAATTTTTATTGATTTATTTTTAGTAGTTACGGTGTGTTATAAACAAGGATTTTTATATCCTCTATTTTCAGACGCCCACCAGGTGGCGAAGTGGCTATCGCTTGGAGCAGATGCACCACAGGTCCGGGGCTCGATCCCCGGGCTGGGCAAGGTTGACTCAGCCTTTTATCCCTTAAGTGGGTCGATTAAATGAGTATCAAGTTCGCTCGGGGACTAAACACCGGTGGTGCTGCGACAAGGCAGGACAGGAAGAAGTACAGGGAGCACCATATAATCGCTATGAGCAAAAATGGTATTGCCCCGGTGTACTACCTTCCCGTATTTATTGAGAATTAAAGGTGATATGCAATCATACAGATGTTATGCATTTCGATATACAGAGTTGCATATTGTTACAGTTGGTGATGGTAATGTTTATAGGTAGGTGAGTTACAATAAAGTTTATAATAATAAATAGATACCATATCATGATATGGAGGTAAGGCACAGATATGAATGAAGATTGAAGGCACTTTGGTGGAGATAACAATGGCACTCTGAAATTATTGCAAAATGAGAGGATTATAAGGTTAAGGGTGGCACATATTGAGTCCTTGTCTGTGGAGGTAGTCGATGATGTTCTTTATCTGACTAAATGTTTTTCGGTGCTTGATTAGAAATCGCCTGAATTCCAGACCTGGGTTGCCTGGATGACGGATATGGTGAACAGACGTCATTGGACAGTTGAAGATGTAGTGCTCTGGGTCTCCGATGCTTCCGCATATACAGCTGTCAGAGGAGGC
Organism: Stegodyphus mimosarum; assembly: GCA_000611955.2. NCBI lineage: Eukaryota > Metazoa > Arthropoda > Arachnida > Araneae > Eresidae > Stegodyphus > Stegodyphus mimosarum. Next base: position 105,844 of record KK117829.1, read on the forward strand.
TTTGTTTCTGTTGTAGAAGTAGAGTGGAAATGGGTCATGGTGGTGCTGCGACAAGTTGACCACCTGTCCTGGACATATGCTGATGCACTCCGAGGCCCAAAAGGTCAAAAAAGCAAAAAAAAGGGCAGTGTAGGCCGTGGCCCACTAGGCCTGCTGCGCCACTGAGTTTAGTTTATTTTCAGAAGCAATCATTAAGTTATACAGCTCCAGACTGGAGAATAAAAGTAGATGGACTTATTTTTTAAACCATTTCTTTTCAACAATAAATATTCCTTTATTCCTTCCGAATTAACGCCATTCCATTTGTAACGCATGATCATAAAGAAAAATCGAAAAAAAACTTCAGACGTAATGAAATGAAAATTTGTGTCGATATTTATAACATCTGGGTTGAATTATTTTTAAGTCATTAATCTCAGTTTTAGATCAAAGTTTTCTTTTATATTACCACCAAGAGTAAGTCTTTATGGGAAAATGCAATACGTAGAATGGAAATGTTTTAAATGTATTTGAGACGAAGGAAAAGATTCATTTTGTATTACTGCAAAAGTATAAAAGGCTAATACAGAAGGACAGGAAATGAAAAGATTAACAAACAGTTGCATTGTTTGAAGCTATTCATGAAGCGAATAAAAAGCAATAAAAGTATTGTTTCATTTGTAGGAATGTAATATAAAGTAGATGGAACCTTGCGAATTATTCCTTCGGAAGCTCTTCAGTCTCCGTATGTGGTAGCTGTGGCCTAACTCATACAATCATATTATTGTAAAGCTATTTTTATGACAGTATTGAATGGCTATGATAAAAAAGCAGAAAACTATGATGAAACATTTTTATGCGATTTCTAAATTAGCATTTATAATCTAAATAAATGAAAGAAATTTGAAAGCTGATTTAATTTATTCTTGCGAAGCACTGGAAGTTGCAATAAAAACAACTTTGTAATAAAATCACGCAATACTTTTGTAATACGTATTCAGTCTCAGATTAAAAAAAAAAGTGTTTTATAATATTCTGCTTCTTGAAAAAAGTAAAAATTCATTAAATCTTGTGTGAGGGAGCTGACCGGTTGGAAAAATTTGTAAATTTAGCAATTTATTGCAATATTTCATTGATAATAATTTGAAATTAAAGTACAATTATCCAGTACCACCTTCTGCCCTTGGCGAAATGATTATTCTGTATCGAAGTAGATATCGTATGGCAGTAGAAATCTCTATTCTTAATCATAGTAATTATTGGTACAAATATCGTCAACTGAATATACAGGGTGTTTATAAAGTCCCGGACCCATTTTGATGTTTAATAACTCATAAACTAATAAAGATAGATTAAAATTAATAACATAAATGGTTAGATAGACTCAAAAAGTTTCATGACCCTTGTCAATGAACTTCCACGTGTGCCCCCTTCGTCGCCTGGAGAATATCGAGTCGATATTCAATTTCACGCCAGGTACCGGCAAGCATGTCGGCATCCACAGAGGCTATTACGGTTGTCATTCTGGCTTTTAGGTCATCCATGTTCGAGACTCTCCTCCTGTAAACGTTGTCCTTTACAAATCCCCAAAGGAAAACGTCCAGCAGCGTTATATCAGGTGATCTGGGTGGCCAAGGAATTGGACCTCCTCGCAGAATCCATCTTCCTGTAAAATGGTCATTCAAAGAACTACGAACGATGCTACCCCAATGAGATGGTGCGCCATCTTGTTGTCAAAAGACATGTGGCTGAAGCTCTTCTAGTTGTAGAAATACGAAGTTTTCCAACATGTCTAAGTATACGACTGATGAGACCGTATTTTCTGTAAGAAAGAAAGGCTCAATGACTCGGTCGTGCATTAGTCCACACCACACATTAAACTTTGGGAAATCCCTTTGTGCCTCACGGTATTCATGGGGGTTTTCAGATCCCCATATGCCCACATTATGGCTATTAATAGTTGCCAAAAACAAAAGAGAGAAAAATGCAATTAATAAGCAGACGATATTTAGAAAAGTACAGATATTTAGACTGGAAAATGAAATTATCTGAAATTAACCCCACGCGCAGACGATATTTACAAAAGTAAAGATATTCAAACCTGAAAAGGAATATATATAAGTTATTCCATCAATAAATGCAAATTAAATCAATAAATAAGTTTGTTTATATCTTCATTATTTTATGAGTTATTAAACATCAAAATGGGTCCGGGACTTTATAAACACCCTGTACTTTAAATTATTTCAGTAGTATGTAATATAAATATAATATCAAATAGATATGTTATTTTAAAATAAAATAAGGACAAAAATTGTTAAGAAAACCATTTTTTTGTTTTCTATCTCTTACTTTGTTAAAGCGCATAATTATAATTGAAAAGTCAATTAAGATCTTACAGCAATAATTCTTGGTGATCGGTGATCCGGCATCGTAAAATATTAATTTTAAAACTTACGTTACGCAGTGGCAACACCTACCACGCAGCATACTGCAACATTAAGGACCTCTAAAATAAAAAAGACTCTAGTACAAACATTTCGTAAATTAAAAAAAAAAAAAAAAATCTGAAGTGGAACCTCACGATTCCCTTGTATGCCTATTAAATGACAGGCATTTTTTGCTCACTTCATTTAAACTTGTTGCCTCGAATTTCCTAGCTTAATTAAAAGGCAAGTTGAAAATGACATCAATGACCGCAAATTTTGAAATTAAATATTCCGATCAGTTTTTGTGGTATGGAAATCAGACTTCTTGTATTTTTACTTTTTGAAAACAAATGTAAATCTTCCCCAAATATAACCAAATATAATAACCAATAACCAATAATAACCAATTCCCCAAATATAATAACAGACCCGGGAGACCGTACTAAAAGTCAGATTTCATTATTTTTTCAAAATTAATTTTTTTTTAAATTTGAAATTGCTAAAACACGAATATTTTCCTCATTTCTGCATTTGTAAGTATATGTGTACGACTAAGGATTGAGAAAATATAAGCCAGGTTAAGACTTTTAAGCCGGATAATGAGGAGTGGGTCCGTTTAAGCCGGATAATGGGATATATTTTGGCACTGTGGATTGAAACGGAAAAGGAAGAAACACAGCTCGACTTTATAGCAATCCCACACACGTACAGACGTAAGTTAGTAAGTACAGACGTCACGGAAAATTCCATTCTGAATTTATTTTACAGTCGGTTTTGGTATAAAGAGTCTTTCGGAAATATGATATCCTACATTTTTTGTGATTACAATAATGCTTTTTAATTCTTACAAGGAAGTAATAAGTTGACTCAGTGACCGAAATCGAAATTTCTGTTTTACGTTTTTGCTCCTTAAACATATTTTACAAACAGTTCTACCATTTACTGAACGAACAAGACCATCATGAATACTGACTGATTCTTTTCTATTTCCATATTTAATTTTTTTAATTCTTTATTATTAATCAATGAAATATTTTCATGCAACATTATTAAAGTTTTATAAGAATTACTAAAAACATCTTTCCAAAGGCTAAAGCTCTCCATTTTTTTACAGGTATCTTTGATTAATTTTTATTTGTTATGCAAAGAGAAAAAGAGGTTTTTCATTACGGGGGGCGGAAAGGTAAGCGATAAGTTAAATTTCCTATCTAATTGCATCTAAAAGATTGTAATCAATAAGTAATACTGCAATATAAATATTAAAAGCAATCATACTACTAAGTTTATGTTTAGGTTTTCATCAAAATACAAGTTCCCCACATATGGCAGAAATTGTTAACTTTTAGGACAGGCAAATGCTTTCGCCAGGACTCGAACCATAAATTAAAATCAAAATAACTACACCACAACGACTCACATAAGAGGAATACCATAATTCCTTAAACACCCCACTACTCAAAGGGCGACTAGGCGAAGGAAACGAGGCCAAATCCAGATAGTAATGTGGTATAAAGTCCATGTCCACAACCTTTCCCAAACATTTGCAATCTATGCAAATGTTTGGAAAAGGAAACGGAAAAATCAACTGTGCTCTCACCAGAAATCGAACTACGGATCTTCCAGTTATTAGCTGGATGCATTAAATGATGCACAACAAAGGTATAGTAGGAAGGATACCGTAATACCTTACAATCAGGGCTTAAATTCTTCCGGCACTTTTCAGTTTTGAACGAAATCATAATTCAAGCCGGTGTCTCACATAAAGTGAGCTCCGGTGTTTTTATTCATTGTTTAGTGATTTTAATTTAATTTATCAATTTTATATTCCTTCCTTTTCGCTGCATTTAATTAATTATTCGCTGAATTTTAATTATTCGATATTTATTATCTTATTTATTTATTTTCATTTATTTTTCTTGGTAGCTTTCGTGCGGCTACGGCAGTTCTAATTTTAAAAATTAAATTCTGCTTGCAGATTTTTTTTATTAAAAATAAACAGATGATGGCTTTAGAAATAACGCATCTCTCTTTGGGCATAAGCTAGTAAATGAAATACAACTTCATTTCACATCATTTTGGTAGATGTCGTCCTCGCCGTCGAGAGAGTGCAATTCGAGAACCTTTAATCCTTCTTTTCTCATGTCCAGCTCTGTGAGAGGACTTTTTAATCGCCCTCCATATCTACATAATGGAAACGTACATGTTTTACATTAAAAAATGAAGGTAAAAATTTAATCATAAAGTTTAAAAGGTAAGATGGGAATTGCGTCTATGTTATCGAATTAAGAAATTATCTGATTTGTACATAGTAAACAAATTTCTGTATTGTGTAAACTTGAAAAAAAAAAAAAAAAAGGAAATTTCCCTAATCTGTATTATTAAAAATCTTGCAAATGTCTCGAATAAAAGAAAGGAAGGCAATTTATATTTCACTGTCGACAGTATGTAATCTGCCTTTTGTAAGAGAAAAATAAAGAAAGCTCTATAGTGTTATTTGAAAGCAAAAGTCATTAGCAGCAAGCTTCCATTGTGCCGTTTCTAACAGAACGAGGTGATGCTTGCTTAACGACACTGTCTGTCCTGCACCACAGCGAATACAACTAATGAGATTTGGCTACAGAAAATGAAATTAAGCTGCCTATTATTGTCAAAATTAAGTTAGCTTGTTTCATTGTTATAAAAAATAGAATAATCTTCACTACATTATTAAAAATAAAAATCATCTACACTGTCTTGGACAGAATAAAATTAAGCTGTGTCTACTTATGTAGAAAAAATAAATGGAATTTTTTGTAATGTCACTTAGCATGAAAGTAATTTGCATTACATTATTGGGGAACTAAAACTTTTCTATTCCACGTTATTTGCAGTACATTTAACTTGCTTTTGTGATGTTATATAAAACAAGTATCAGAATAAGCTACTCATTAAGATATGAATCATGCTGCATTATTACAAGCAAAAATATTCTGCAAATACAACAAAAAGTGGTTGTGCAAACAGATCGGAATCCAGAGATAATTAAAATGTATTCTATTATCCGTAATAATGTTCAGAATATCATACATATGGAATGAAAAATAATGCAATGATGCCATCAGTTTTTTTAAAAAGAAAAAGTTATACAGTAAAATGTAAACAAATATTTATTGAAATATAACGTCCAATGCACGCAATTCATTTTGTCATCGAACATTTGTCAGAAAATAAAACAAGATGTTTTTTGTTTTCTTTAATTTTTTAAACCACGCTTATATATTCTTAATTTCAAGATGTATATTAATCATTAACTCATAAAATACAGTTCCAGATCTGCGAAGTCATTTAATATGGTCCTATTTAAAAAAAATCGATATTCATATTAGAAAACGGTTAAGCACAGAAGACTGCAATGTGAAAGATCAGAAGACCTCTGTCTTCTGGTCTACAGTAAATCGTAATCGGTCTACAGTAACTCCATTCCCTGGCCTACTAATATGCCTGCCTTACACGGATTAAAGCCCCTGCTTCCAGAAGCCATCTGCTACCAGGTCCCCCACAACCAGGGTGGGTGGCAGACCAGACGGCATTTATTCAAGTCTTAAGAGAATTAATTATACCTGGGCAAACTGTGCCAGTGTTCATACATCATATACATAGGACGATGCAGACATAGTCTTGTTTACATTCTGACATTGGATGCATACCTTTTAAGGTAATTATTTGAGAGAATACATGGTACTTTTACTAAACTGAAACTAAGACAGCTAGTCATAGTTCACTGCGCAGAGCAGTAATTACATATAGTGTCCTTTCCCAGGTGTTACATTTTAGATTCTTAGTAGTACAAGTAAATGGGAAAACTAAACACAGGGTAGTTTGTAACATAGTTTTTACACTGACCTAGAGTACACAAACAATGAGCTGAGGTAATGGTTACATAAAGACAACTAAATAAGTTAAGTGTTGCATAAGGAGTTAGCAGTTACTAAAGGACAATTGACGTTGTATTAAGACTTACAAAACTGTACATAAAATTCAAGTTTCTTACATCACGTTATCTTGGTTAAATAAAATAATTAAACAGAAAAAATGAAAACACATACATAGCATGATACAGTTAAGCAATAACCATTACATAGAATTGCATTTATAATCTGCCATTATTTAGAAATTGGGGAAGTTATTTACTAGCAAGTGAATTATAATTCTGCCACACTGAAAAGATTTACACTTGCTATGTATTTAGTTACAAGTGTTAACGTCCTAAACGCGTAAATAGGCATAGACAGTTGAACACTGAAAGGCACACATGTGTATAAAATACAAACATGTAGACTTGTAGCCATGTTCAAACATGTGGTTGAAGTATGGACAGCTCAAACAAAATAATATGCGAGGAGATATTACGTAATAATGCATTAGCCACATGTAAGATATTATGTTGAGATTGATACACATTGACAAAAGCCATAATTAAGATCATAAATAAGAATATATACACTGTAAACACAGTGAAAGAATACAGTAGTTTGCCATTTTACAGTCCTAAAAAACATAATTACAAGAGTTACATCCTAAACACTTAAATATGCATCGATAGTTGAACACTGATAGGTACACATGTGTATAAAATACAAGCATGCAGATTTGTAGCCATGTTCTATGTTTAGCGATTTATTGTAAAATGGAGTGTTATAGAAGATTTTTCATATTTAAATTCGTCAGCAACACATAGAAGTTGATTTAAGACACTTATTTTCACTCGTGTGATAAAAATCTTGTTAACTTATGAAATAAATATGAAAGCTGACCATTGTTGTCGTAAAGGGGTTTTGGCGAAATGAATTACAGTGCATTAAATGAAACATTTTCAAGCTTACATTCGACAGCAGCACATAAAATTGACTTAAGATATTTCTAAAATTCCGCCTTAAAGCATATTTAAAAGCTTTAATCTCTATGTACGCAAAAAATAAGATTTCTGAGTTATGAAAAATTCATACAGATCAACATTTACCATCATGCTGGTGGCTTGTACGATGGTAAATGTTGAGTGGACGTAAAATAATGTTGAATTGAGATGAATTTTAGTGAAATGGATCTGCAAACCCGTTTTTTTAGAAGAGACTCGGAAGGCTTTTTAGTGTTTATGCCTTTAATTTAACCTTTATTGGACATATGATAAGTAAATTAAGCAGGATATGCACATATTCCGAATTCTCCGAAATGAATTTTTCTGAAATACACCGGAAAAATCAGACACTTATTTCAATTTTAACACAAATTAAATTCCCTGTTAAGAAAGCAAAATCATTGCACTTCAAATGAAATTAAAAACAAAAGAACAACCATATAAAAGACATATTTATATATTGCTGCAGAATTTATGAATTATCACCAGATTTGACATTTTAGATAGGTGATTATGTATTTTTAGGGAGAATTAAGAGAGAAATTTATCAACGAGTTAATGGCTTTAGGATTTTTTGTTATTTTTAATTTATTCATTTACGTTATAAATGTCTTCAGCGGAGATCTTTTTTCCGAATTTTTTTTAATTGTTACGTTACATCACCGAGGACGAATACTCGACCTGCAAAGTACATTGCTTAATTTTTCTTCCACGCGTCTCGCACTTAACAGGCTTTCATAGTCTGCTATTCGCCAAAATATAACATCTTTAATATAGTGTCTTCTCAATTGAATCGATTTATGCTGCTTAATAAATTGAGAGGTCTAAAAGCAATAACACATTTCTAAACAGGCTACTTAAAATTTTATTTTATCTTTTGCTAATATATCTAACTGACATAAATTAGAATGAATTAAAGTATATTATTTTAATTAAAAATGTTTTTTCCTAGCGCCATAGTTTACGCACCGAATACAGAGCTGTTTAATTTTCTTCCAGAAATAATATATTTTTTTAAATTTTACTCACGTTATAATTATTAATGAACTTATAAGGAATATCTCCTACAGTCTTAGCGTGCCTTCGTGGTGTAATGGTCAGCACGCTGAGCCGGTATTTCAGAGGTCCGTGGTTCGATCCCCGGCGAAGGCAATGCATATTTTTCATCTCTCCTACTTGTAAATAACCGAATGTCTCTACAAACTAACTGTATCAAAGTGTAATAATCACAACCAAAAGATAATTCCTTATCTAGATATGAACCTATGGCACTAGGAAAATCCTTGTTTAATTACAATATAGGGCAAATACTTAACAATAATTATCATTTAAGCATAAATGCATAATATCAGCTAAGGCAGAAAAACTGTGCACTGTAAATTACGTCAATTAAGTAAATTATTAAACAAAAACAAAAACATAAATTACTAAAAATGCGTTCTTACGTTGCTAATTATGCTAATCAGCTAAAAGTTGTGAGCTGAAAAATAAGTTAAAGATCTTATGGCACGTAGACTGGAAACGTTCTGAGAACTGCTCGCCAGATCGCATAAAATTAAATCAAACATATTGAGTCTTCTTTAACTAGCAGGTTCACTAGATCGATTGGAAGAAATTGTCTTGGTAAAATGTAACGAAACTGTCCAAAAAGTACAAAATTTTTATCATGTACTTATCTACACTCGAAAATAGGTAAGGCATATGGTCATAGCGAACCTCATTGAGGCTCACTAATGATTATCGATTGTATACTACTAAAAAGGGGACACTATAAAAAGTAGCTGTCACAGGGGAAATAAACTTATAATACTCTCATCATTTTAAACCTTTTGCTGTAGCGAGCGTCTTTCATACTAACAAGCACGAGGCTGTGCTCTCAAACTGAACAGAAAATTACCCTTGTTTCAGGTGTTGAAAATAAAGGAAGAAAGAAATATTTTCCTTGTACTATACATTATTACCTGTTAAAACATTATACGCTACTGTAGGTAACATTAACATAAACATTTGGGGATTTGACATTTCAATCATAGATAGTGGAAGATGGCTTACAGAAAAGCTACCGAACTGGCTAGATAAGGTCCCTTAAGAATAACTCGTCTTCCACTCTGAGTTACTGCGAAAATCCTGAATTTATGGTGTCGTAATGCTTGTATACTTGAGATTTTATGCAAACGATACTCAACTTGTGAAGTGATAAGCCAGCTTTATCTTTAAGAAATACTAGCATAATCTTCCCCTAAATTTCGCGCTTAGTCCAGCATACGAAATTCGATGCAGATGTCTATTATTAGCTGACTCACGTTATGGAGAAATCAACAGAAATATCTGAAGTTTCATTTCTCGCAAGGCGGTGAAAAGAAAGATAAAAACGAGGCAAGAAAAAGTTATGTTCAGCTGGAGAAAAAGATATAAGGAAGCACTGCCAGAATATAAATGGATTTCAATGACGCAGAATCAGCAAAAGTTTTATAGGAATGCAATAAGGATGATGAAGCAAATGTGGTAACCTTTCTCAAAATTTTAACTGGATATTTATATCGAAAATGGAACATTTTCATGATGAATAGCTTTTCGTCTGAAATTTGTCTGCGGAAAATGAAGTTTTTTTTAGTCCAAAGGGGCTTTGTCCCTGAAGGACTATTTGTTTTCGTTTTGCGATTTTGTGTCGGAAATATTAAAAGTCTGAATCACTTTTCAAACTGTTGTCACAAATATTCCAGCCCTGCATTATATTTAAAGAAATTAAATAATGAAGAATCTACATAAATGTATGTATATTTCTCCAAATGTGATAAAGCAACGGTACCTAAAGCCATCCAGCTTTGAATTACGTACGTTTCCACCCGAATATGCGCATCTGGAAGCCCGAAATTGGAATTTGTTATATTATCTATTTCATATTTTGTAAAACTTTAAACGAATTTTTGATGAACAAACTCAAACGATTTAAAAGCGAGCAATGACAACATTCTACGGGAAAAAAAAAACCTTTTTATCTAAAGCGCGCGAACTGTGTATCGGAAATTCTAAAGATTTGCTTATTTTAAAATTATTTTGCGATATTGCTGTTGAACTGAATTTTATGGTTTAAGTGAGAAGAACATGATATTTAATAAATAAAGGTAACACACAAAACGTTAAAAAACGCCCCTTTAGACGTAATTTAAAATCTGAAACTTTTCAGATTTTTTTGTGTGTGTGTGTTCGAATGCTTGATTAATTAAATAACTTTTAGGGTATGTTGAATAACATATTTAGTTTTCTTAAGCAATAGTTATCGTAAATTATGTGGGGTTGACTCCCACAGCAAAATAGGGTAAATATTCTGTAGGGCGATTTTTTTAATTCTGGCGTTTTCTTATCTCGTTTATCCTAAATATCAATTCAATACCCTAGTTTTCGTTTGAACTCGTTATTGGTTCGTTTATTTTTATTGTTTTCGACGTTAGTTACCGCCGATTCAGAGGCCCTAGATTAATTTTTTGATAGCAGGGCCGTGAGTATCACTAGCGATTCACACATCTTATTGTCAAGTTATATTGTATTTTTTGTTGTAATATAATATTTCGGCATCCGACTTTAGATATTCCTGCAAAATGTGCAATAAAATATTTATTACATAATTTTCTTTTCCTTTTCATTTTCAGAACTTTTATCATCCTTTGTGAACATTCCTAAGCAGGTATACTGACCTTAGTAAGTATTACAAATGAATCACATTCGATGTTCACGGCTCCGAAGCGAAAAGGCGCTGTGAATCATCGGTGATGCACACGGCAGCCAAAGTGTTTAAGAAAATTAAATGAAAAATAGGTGCAATTAAATGAAAAACCTTTACCTGTAGGTTTAATACCCGAATACGTTAAACAGCTGGATCGCTAGTAATGTGAAACATGCGAGTCTATAAAAAAATAAAAACCTGTTTCTTTATAAAGAACAATGTTGAGTTGGGATGATTCTGAAATCTACAAATCGAAGTTTCTGAAATATGAACTGGAAGACAGAAACTGTACAAATATTTCAGAAATATATACGTAACATTCTTTTTTTGCTTGTATTTCAGAAATTTTGATTTTCCTTTTAAATGAAAATCACTGCAGTTTAAAGTTACCCTGGAGAAAAGAACGCAGACCGAATTCTGTTTTTAGACGAATTTGATTTAACATGAATCGAAAATAAATATTTCATTTTCTTTTTACGCGTGTCTTTTTGATTTAACATGAGTGGAATTTCTTAGAATCTAAATCCTAAGAAAAACGTTTTTGATTTGTGGTATTTCCAACATCATTAAAATGGCGCACATAACTGATCCTTTCGATGATCTATCCTTTGAAATACTGATGAATTTAAGTCGACAATGTCCTAAACAAAGAAGAAATATTATAGGTTGAACTTGAGATTCCTAATACCACAGAACATGGTGATAGTAAAGAAAATGATTCACTCTAAAAGCAAATTTATTAAAAGAAGATGTGGAAACAGCCAGAAATCTGGGTAATCACATTCTCGAACATGACGTTAATGGTGAACCCAACGCGAACTGTAGTAGTTACAGCCTTTTACAGCAAATTATATAATGGCCTAATCAGACACGAACATAATGATTTACAACTGACGATGCTCAAGAGATCAGAGAGAAATTCATTCATTGAAGAAGACGATGTCTACAGTAACATCGGAACAGCAGTGATATTCAATTAATTACACATTATTCATTTCATATTATTAAATGCGTATTTTGTAGAAATAAAATAATGAACTTAAAACGAATATTTTCAGTTTTTTTTAAAATTATTTTTGGTGATATTTTAGATCCAGAACTAACATTCTTTTCTTCCAGAGATATACAATTTTTTTTTCAGACCTTTTTCAGGAACATAACTATCATGCAGAAACAGAATTGGCAATTATAAAACTATAATTTGTTAACCGTAACAAAATATTATTATTATCATAATGTAAGGTTTATTCTAATTTTATTAACATTTATTTTAAGTTTATGCATCTTTCCCATTCTTTCCAGTTTCAGCTTACAATTTCCTACCAGAATGTAATTTCAGAAGCGCAGTTAATGCAAATGAGTAAAGAGTAGTATTTAAGTCGATGTTTCACCGACTTCGAGAGAGAGCCCGAGTTCCTGACTAGCGCGTTTGCCTTTTGGCTACGTCTCTCTAAGCTATTGCTACTTTAGGCCCTTGTTTGGCTTCGCCGACTTAATTAAGGGGCCAACTAATTAGAATCTTGATAGCTTCGGCTATACCTTTCAGCTAGCTTTAGTTAAGCTTAGTTAATTTAATATTTATTTAAGTTCAAGCCCAAGTGGAGGCTTTGCTGTACATTTCGAGTTGGGAGTTGATTGTATCATATTTATTATGAGAAGTAAAGTTAACCCTTCGTAAGTCTTAAGTCTCTATTCACACGCTTAAGCGATTATTCACTTATTAGTGTTTCTGGGGTTCAAGGACTGAACACTGAATTAAGTAAATAAAACCCCACAATGTCATTTCATATTTTGGTGTTAACATTACGGATTTTATCTATTTTCTTAGATACTATTATCCTATTGCACTAACTGCAGTAATGCCACAATGCACTTTTATTATGCTATCTAAAATCCACTCAATTTAAATTATAAGATTACAAGAGGCTTTGCCTACCTTCTTCATTTCAACGTATTCTTCTAGTTTTCCATGCATTTTTATTGCTAATCGGTGGGAGTGCGAAAACGTATTTTATATTCCAATTTTCTAGTTTTCTTGCTAGAGTCTCCCAATAGGCGAATCTAAAATTCTGTATATGAAATCTTATGTCTATGAAATCTATATCAATGAAATCTGAGACGCTACGATACACACGCTTCCACATGATATACCTTGCACAAAGTATCTGTAAATAAGTACACACGGTGCAGTTATGCGCTTTGCTCTTTAAAGGTTTTCAGTTCATTGTAGAACGCCGAGCAAGGAAACTGACGATACACTGACTGGAAAAGCGCTCATCGATCCTTCAGTCTTTAATAATGGAGATCTTCACTCGTTGGTCCCGTCATTCATCGTTAGTTACATTTTGACCATAAAATATTAGCCACTTGTAACCGTGTTTACTGTTCAATAAATGTGGCTTTAACTTAAATGTGTACAGTATCCATTAGGCATAATAGGCTGATTTACACTCATGTTCATAAATTAAGGATAATTCGGAGTCACGCGGAAATCGAACTCTAAAATAAATATATCTATTGTAAAATCACTACACACATCTTCAAGAATCATATGCAAATTTCAGGAAGTAACCAGATGACACCGATGATACAATGACGAGAGTGTAAGAGAGTGATATATAAGGAATACAGGCAAAGAAGTAAAATTGTTCGCAGGCGCTTTATAAGCATTTCAGTGCAATAACCGAATAGTTATGACACGAAGGACAATTCGGATGATTTTTTACGTGGCAGAATTATCGGCCGTCTGGATTGTGGGCGTACCCAACTGGAAGTATCAGACGAACTTGGAATTGCCCAGAGTGCCATCTCCAGGCTTTGGCAACCATTCCAAGATGATGGTAATGTGAGTAGATATTACAGCACAGATCGCCCCAGAGTTACAACGCCGAATGAGGACCGGTTACGGTGGTGCAGGAGTGCTCGTTTGGGGTGGAATTATTCTGGGTTCCAGAACTCACCTTCATGTTCAAATTGGAACCCTGACAAGCCAAATCTATCGGGAGGTCATTCTGGAACAACATGTACGTTTGTTTCGGGGCGCCGTGGGCGCACAATTTGTGTTTATGGATGACAACGCCCATCCTCATCGTGCAAACATCATAGGCGAATGCCTTCAATCGAAGGATATCACCCGTATGGACTGGCCAGCATTCTCACCGGACTCGAATCCAGTAGAGCACGTGTGGGACATGCTTGGTCGACGAGTTGCAGCCCGTCAACCTCCTCCTACATGTCTACCGGAACTTCGGAGAGCATTGCTTTTTGAGTGGTGTCATATCCCCCAAGATCAGATCGATAATTTGATACTCAGCATGCCTAGGCGTTGTACGGACTGCACTGCATCGTCTGGGAGACATACAATGTATTAACAATCATACCAATCATGTAATATTGGTTTTTTGTGAATAGGTTTTTTTTTGTAATTTGCTCCAAGGAGAAAAAATTGCTAATTTTTTTAATAATATCAAACATATAGCATCTTTTTTTGCTCTTTACCTTTTATTTAATAAATAAGCTATACAAATAAGTCAAATTTGTTTTGCTTCTAACTTTTCCTTTGCATGATTTTGCATTATCCTTAATTTATGGACATGACTGTACTTTTTGCACCGATTCAATGGCTACGACGCATTTTCTTTCGCAGTTCTCGTAGAACAGACTTTTCGTAGACGGTAGGCATGATATTTTTTGAACGAATGCATCATTTTTAATCACACACCTAAGCTATTTTTCGTGCGCTTTGCAAGTTTTTGGCATTTTATAATTTAACTTTTCTTCTGTAATTTTAATATATATATAT
>KK117829.1:120707-200299 GCA_000611955.2 Stegodyphus mimosarum
ATTTAAATCTTGAATATTTTGAAGAAGGATCGTGTAATACCTATTAACTTGCTGTAATTTAAATAAAAGTGTCTCAAAACGCAGACTTGTAATTATTTCCTTAAATTTTAGTCTGAAATAAAACATAAAAATGATTCCTTACATTCTAATTGCCTTTATATAAATTTCGGCTGCCTTAATTATGCTTCTTAGGTACTAAATATCCCCTCTGACGAAAAAAAAAATAATAAAGGAAAAAGGGCCTACACAGAATACTTTTTTGTTTGGTTGCTTTTGTGTAAAGAGCAATTAATCCCATTTATAAAAAGCAATTAATCGCACATAAAAAGCGAAGTCACTAGCTTGCGCGATGAAAAGACACAAAGTTTTTCTGTTTAATTACTGTTCAATAAATTAACATCTGGGTAGAAAAATGAACTGTCTGCATGCATATTTTGTAAAGAAAATATTTTTCTTGTGTAGTTTAGCATTTCTGAACTGATGACGGGCGCTTTTGGCTGAAATGCATCTGCAGGTGTATTCCGAAACTTATACACATTTTATATTAATAATATGAAAAACATTATTATCTCCTACTAATGATTATTCTCTTGCGAATGATACAGGAAATTATTTTGAGATTAACCGAATACATGTCATTAGTGGAATATTTTATTCAAGCTTACTATTTTTTTATTCAATATTCTAAACTTTACTTCGCATGTAAGACGATGTTTCATGCTGAAGATGTTTTAGGAAAAGACTTTCATATAAGATAACCTCATATATTTTTAGTCAAAATTAGATAAATATGTTTTTTTTCAATATAACTCAATTAACAAGCAAAATTAAAAAGCTTTAATTTTGGTTTGTTTATTTGCATTACGGAGGAAAAGCGCGTGAGTGCTACTTCATTAAAAGCAGGGATTCCACCATGGAAAACTTTTAAGGAAAACTGGTTCGTATTATCCCATGGGAAAATACATAAAAACTCTCATGCAGGTAGTCTGTTTCCAGGGATTCGAACTATCAGTGTTCGGCCGTTTTATTCACTCAGCCACATCAGCGACTGGCTGGATGGTGTAAACCGTAACTAACAATTTTTCATATAATCAGACCATAATTAACAATTTTTCTAAATGACCGTAGTTTTGTTAAGGAGCTGAATCAACGATCTTAAAGCTTGGTTGTTATTACAAATACGAATATTTCAGGCATGATCTTAAATGTTAACCAAAAAATCATGTTTTAAATTATTTATTCGCAAAATATTTTGTGCTAAATTTTACATACAGTGGCACAAACAACTGAGGATACACCTTACTTTTACTTGATAAATCCAACTTTCAATCGAAATAACACATTAACTAGAAGCGCAAACGTACTTTTATTCTTAGACATAACAAAAGGTTTAATTAACAGTAAAAATAAAGAAAAATCAACGACAAAATTCTAAAATAAAAATTTTCAGAGACATTTCAAATAAACATAAGCAGATTTTCACCTAAAAAAATTAAGGATACACCAATGAAATTTTTGTTTAACTCCCACTAGATTTTTTTTTCTGCTTGCTACTATCATAATCTAAGTTTGGCCAATTTTATCTCAAACTTTTCGACTGTTATTTTTGTCTTTTGAAGTTGGTTATGTGAATTTAAAGTCGCAATATTAAATGGAAAATTGCTCCTCGGAGAGAGACCACTACTGATGTAAGAAAATTTATATTAAGGTTATTTAAGAAAGGAAAATCTTATCGTGAAATAGCTGAAATTGTCGGTAGAAGCCACTCGTGTGTACAGAAAATCATTGGAAGATTTAAAAGCGATGGATTAATTGAAAATAAAAGTGGAAGAGGAAGGAAAAGTATTCTGAGTGATGTAGCCAAAAGGAAAATTTTGAAAAATATCAAGATTGATCCTAAACTAAGTGCAGTCAAATTAGCTGCAGAAACTTCTCGAATAATGTGCAGAAGTGTAAGTGCTGAAACTGTGAGAAATTTGATTAGACATGCTGGATATAGCAGTCGAGTGGCTAGAAAGAAACCATATATAAGCTTAGAAAATCAGAAAAGCGTTTGGAGTTTGCAAAAACTCATCAGTTGAAGACAAATAACTTTTGGAAGAAAGTTATATTTAGTGACGAAAGTAAATTCAACATTTTTGGAAGTGATGGTCATCGCACCGTTTGGAGAAGGCCGAACATCGCTTTGGATCCAAAAAATTTACGTCCTACAGTTAAACATGGTAGTGGCTCCGTCATGGTTTGGGGTTGTATGGCTTCAAATGGGGTAGGAAATTTAGTTTTTATAGATGGCATAATGGATCATAAACTTTATATATATATACTCCACAACAATCTTAAAGAAATTGCAAAAAAATTCGGTTTAGATGGAAATTTTATATTCCAGCACGACAACAACCCCAAACACACGGCAGATAATGTCAAAATGTGGTGTCTTTTTCATTGTAAACAGCAATTGAAAACATCACCACAGTTCCCTGACATCAATGTCATAGAAAATTTGTGGGCCACACTCGAAACAGCGATCCAAAAACACCAATTAGGAACAAAGCCCATTTAAAGTAAGTGTTACAAGAAGAATAGAATAAAATATCTCCAGATACCACCAAAAAATTGGTCGAATCGATACCAAGACGTTTGGAGGACATTATAAAAGCCAAAGGACATGCAACCAAATATTGACACCGTCTTTGTATGTGATATATCACAAAAATTTCATTGGTATATCCTTAATTTTTTGAGGTAAAGATCTGCCTATGTTTATTTCAAATACTAGTGAAATTTTTAATTTTAGATATGTTTTGTTGATTTTTGTTATTTGTAGTGTAAATTAACCCTTTTGTTACGTGTGAAAATAAAAACACGTTTTATCTTCTAGTTAATGTGTTATTTCTATTGAAAGTTGGCTTTATCAAGTGGAAGTACGGTGTATCCTCAATTGTTTGAGCCACTGTACGTCTTTCTTCCTGTATCTCCGAAATATTATGCGTATCTTACAGCAGCATGTTTTTCGATATGAAAGTACTTATATCAATGTTTATTATTATAAACGTAGAGTTTTTTGTGTTATCATCAATATTTATTGTTGCAGTCAATCAGTGCTACCAAATTGGTAGCAGTACAGTATACGATTCAGTATTTTTGTTAAGCAATGGGGCCGAAGCTTTCATACACATTGGGAACAGAGAAAAATGATATGTTACTTTGCACTTAATAAAATTCAAGCTGTTTACGCTTACTAGAATAGCTGGAAGAACAACAGTTAGAATGGGTAAGAATAAGTCCTTAACCCAACCCCCCTAATGATTCTTCATAATCTTCTCGAAATGTCAGCGAGTAAATCGGATTAGGAAAGCCCATAAAATTCAGCTTAATTGAATTGTTACGTTCGACTTAGTGTGCGGAATTTTCTACGTTTGATAAAATAAATATCTTTGTTATTTTACCCGCAGAAAAAAATTCGGATTTCTGTCTTTTTTGAGAGTTTTGCGCGCTGAAAAAAACTTTAAACATGTAGAAAATTGAGTCATTAATTTGTATTTAAATTCGAAAACACTCTTGAAAGCAATCGTAAAAAAATTAAACTTTTAAAAAAGTGCATAATAGAAACAAGGGAACGGAAGGTATCCCCAAAATTCTATCAACAATTTAAAATTATCCCATAATTAATTTTAAAGTGTCATGAAAAACTTACATCAAACTGTTTTTTTCCCCCAGTCTAAGGAGTATGTTTACATTACGATTTCTAAGGGATTTGGAGTTTGGCAAGAGGAATAGGATTGCTACGAAAGCGCAAGATCATGGCTTATAGAAACATGATTAAAAAAAAAAAAGGTCCCCAATGAATTTTCTCATGTAGAGCTATCAAAGGCGCGGTTTATACGACTCTTGTTGCAAACATTACAAAGATGTAAAGGAGGATGCAGACAAAAAGCATAAATTGAATACAGTGGTATTCCAGAATAAACATAGCTTGCAACAACAAACATTGATTACTGACCACCATGTTATGTAGTTACTTTACACGTTGTGTCATAGTTTCACATGATAACAGAGAGCACTGTGTAAATCTGACTTAGTTTTTAACAGTCTTTGTGATGCCGATAACAGACGTACGTACTGAGTGAAAAAGGGTTAGAAAATCTAACGATGGGTAAGAGGTTCGAAGTAACATTTCTGTAATTTTTTTTTTTTTTTTAAAGATTTCTGTAGTGAAGAATCACGCTAAGAGAAAACAGAAACGAGAAAATGCCATTAAAACCATTATATTAGACAGTTTGCTGGATAGTGTATACCGTCTTGAATGCTATTGTATTAGGTGGTTGGCTGGATGTTGTACGTATATTGATTGGAAGGTACTTTTGTGAAAGACTTTTAAAGAGGACATTTGTGTATTTGCGTTGCAAACGGAGAAGGTAAGAATTCATTTGGTTTATTTAATTACGGCAAAGTGCACAACGGCTATCTGCCTAAAGGCAGGGATGCTTTCGTGGAGGACTTTCTAAGGGAACTGGCTCGTATACTCGTTAGACATGGAGAGAAACACGAAAATGCTCATGCAACCAGTTCATTCGCCGGGATTCGAGGCCCGGACGCGTAATGGCAAACCGCACATTAAGTTGATCAATGTTAATGAATTTTGTTTACTGCGCATGCTCAAAAGTGTACCGTTGGCGTGGGAGAAAATACTGGCGAATAAAAATAAACAACCCTACGCAAGCCTGTTCGTCATGTAGACCTTAGCGACTTTTTACGATTGCAATACTATGGACACTTTTTTTGTGCTTATTGCACTCGCTTCTGTTTCATTTCATTTTGGTTTATTTTGTTCGTAAACATTACATTTAATATCAGTTATTTGTAATAATTTCTTTGGCTATAATTCAGTAACTTAAACTAGATATATTCTTTAAGTTGTTAAAGTATTTATGAATGGAACGCATGGTAAATAATCGATTGCTTTTATTGCTCAGAAGTACAATCAATAAACAACATCCTGTAATGTTTCCTGTTTTGTAATCCTTCTTAAACGAAAATTTCGGGAGTTTACGATCGATATTTACACCTAAGTAATGAAGCAACGTGCAACCTAACAAGTTTTAAAACCCCGAACTGCTTACGTCCAGATAACAGAACATCAACCATATACCATATTTATCTTCTTTCAAAATTACGCCAAAGTCGTAATTGCGTCCAATTCTCTTCTGGGCATGCGCAGTGTGCGTACTTCGTTTAATATTGTTCAACTGAATGTGGGGTCTGCCATTACGCGGCCCGGACCGAACTACCTGTGTTCAGCGACTTCATCGCTCGGCCGCTGGTGAGCTCTCAAACGGAGAAAGACAGTAGAAGATTTATGCAGCTATATACTTTCACCACGAAGAGAAGATAATAGAAAAAGTCACAGGTTTTAGTATTTGTCATCCTTTTTCATCATTACTGTATTTTAGTACACATTAAACCGTAGAGGAAAGGCAATACTATGCGTAAAATCCACATGCTGTTTTAGCGTAATGCCATTCGATTAATATTATAAGGCAAATGAAAGCGAGTAAAAGTTATTCATTTTACATTATGTAAATAGACTCACAAGCGATTGTAAATGTGAACTATTTCTTAATTGCATAAGAACTGTTCCAATTTAAGCAACTGTTTTTATTTTTCTTTTCCTTTTCCTTCTAAAAGTAAGAGCAAACTCTCGACGGAGTTAAGTACTACACGAGACTAAAACAGGATCCTAATGTGCTTTAGGCTATTTATCCTTTCAAGAATTTTGAGCAGTTGTAATATTTGTGTGTTGTGCAGAAAATGATCCAAGAAGAATTAAAAATAGTAAGAAGAAAAACCAGCATTATTTGCACATAGAATGTCGAGTCACCCAAAAATTCTGCCATGAAATTTTAAACTAAGTGCCATGTCATACAACGTATATGTCACGGGGTGCTTCTAAATTTAAGGCCTATGACTCAATGTGTGTGGTTTAAAATTCACATGAACGCAAAATATTGAACACAAGCGTTCTTTTTGTGTAGTTCATAGCCAAAGTGCTCCCTTTTCTTGATAATAAACTTGGAAGACACTTCTTACGTTTTATCTGATAAAACTAAATTTCTAATTCAAATATTGTTCAAATATTCCATGAAACTAAATATAGTTAATTTAGTTAAGGAAAAATTGATGTGCGCATATTCAACTGAAAAGTAAAAAAAATATGTGAAAATTGCAAAAAATTTAATTTTCCTAACACAAAATCGTATACACTGCTAGTGAAATTATTCCTATTAGAATTATTTACGACACTCAGATTTAAAAACTGTGTGAACGTTACATATATGTGTTACTGTGAAACACCGAAATCTGGAGAATATCGACTTTCACCGGTGAATGTCAACATTCACATAGTCGCTTGGTGTATGTCCGAAATATTTTCCAAATACTCTTATTTCTGACTTACACCGGTGAATGTCCACATTCACCATATACTAATGGTGAATGTTGAATATATGAGAATATTATATTTTCTTCTCCGTCATTCAGTCGCGAAAAAACACACAAGTCCTTAAAACACACAATACATTCAAAATGAGAAAGGAAAATAATAGAAGTTAAAAAACTTACTTAATTATACAGCGCGTAGTAAATGAGAAAATAAAATAATAGTAATAAAAAACTTACTAAACTATGTGATTCAAAGCTGATTCATTGCAACAGCTTAAACTATTACGAGACTTTGAATTGCACGAGAGGCCCTCGCTTTTACGACTGCATTTATGGGAAACAGCCAGTTGCCTCTCTTTTCGACCTACACCAGAGCATATCTGTGACTGTCGACATACACCAGTGAGGGTCCGAATGTACAAGAATGCAATGTTATATTCGATCTTTCACCGACGTATTTGGTGAATGTTGACATTCTCCGGTGAAAGTCGACATTCTCCAATATCGGTCTTTCACAGTAACATATACATATTGTATATCCCGGGAACGCTTCCAATAATTTTGCCACTCTAGGTGATCCACATAGTTGATGTCTCAATTAAACATATTAATAGTTCAAGACAAAACGTACATTTTGCTGTTACTTTTTTATAGTCTAAGGAGATGGGAAAAGTGAGAATAACTCAGCAGCCGAAAATCGCCGCATTTGACCATGCCGCTTATGCTTGTTCCCGACTCCGGAGTATTCTAAGCGAAATGAAAAGCATTGTGCTCAAATACGTTCCGGGTAACCAAATATGGGTTCAGACAGAAAATATTTAAAATAGACACTATAAGTAACAATATCGATTATCAGACGAATAGTTCATTTTCCGGAATTTTTCTCATTGATTTCTAATAAAATAATTCCCACACAGGCGTCAGAAATTCCGAATTCTTTACAATACTAGAAATGCAAATTATTATTCAAGTTATTGTTCTCAAAAAAAATTATATGCAATTTCATGACTATGTTACTCTGAAAGACCGAAACTGGAGAATGTCGACTTTCACCGGAGAATGTCAACATTCACCAAATACGTCGGTGAAAGATCGAATATAACATTGCATTCTTGTACATTCGTACCCTCACTGGTGTATGTCGACAGTCACAGATATGCTCTGGTGTAGGTCGAAAAGAGAGGCGACTGGCTGTTTCCCATAAATGCAGTCGTAAAAGCGAGGGCCTCTTTTGCAATTCAAAGTCTCATAATAGTTTAAGTTGTTGCAATGAATCGGATTTCAATCACATAATTTAGTAAGTTTTTTATTACTATTATTTTATTTTCTCATTTACTACGTACTGTATAATTAAGTAAGTTTTTTAACTTCTATTATTTTCCTTTCTCATTTTGAATGTATTGTGTGTTTTTTCGCGACTGAATGACGGAGAAGAAAATATAATATTCTCATATATTCAACATTCACCATTAGTACATGGTGAATGTCGACATTCACCGGTGTAAGTCAGAAATAAGAGTATTTGGAAAATATTTCGGACGTACACCAAGCGACTATGTGAATGTTGACATTCACCGGTGAAAGTCGACATTCTCCAGATTTGGGTGTTTCACCGTAACAGCTATACAATAACGCTATGAAAAAAAGTATGTGATATCACTTAACCATTTTATACTTTTAAAATTCATTGAAAAATAAGAATAAAAATTTAAATCTAGAGTTCATCAATAAATTAACTATTATCTTGAATCGGACTGGCTTAGTGAATAAGAAAAAGAATTTGATGGTTATTTGCGTAAAACGAAGGTATTTGTAAAAGTTTTCCCATAAGTTCGCATTTACAGCAAGAAGAAAACCATGTTTTTCTAAAAGAAATATGCTACAATTATTTTTCTTCAATATTCCCTTCTTCTGTTTTTAAGGAAGAACACGTATTTTAATATTTGACGTTTAAGTACACTTGAGAGAAAAGACTAGTTTTTTCACAAATAACTCGTGTTGTTTTTATCGAAAGCATAAAGCACTTCTGAAGAAGGAAGATGACAGCATTTGTCTTACGAAATGCATCGAGACTTTTCGCTTGGATTAGGCCATCCAACAAAAGACTGACTTTTCCACTTTTGAAAGTATAGCTTAAGAACATCGCGGGCAAATAAATTTTAATTGGTAAATCCAGTCAAGCGTCGGTCCATGCAATCATGAATAAAACTTCCTATTTTTAAAGAATGGTTAGATCTTTAAAAACTTCTTCCACTGAGATGTCACTCTATTCTTATTACATATTCATCGGCAATAATCTGGCTTAAAAAGATTAACCTTTTTTACAGAAACACTGAACGAAATTGCCCATTTTTTCTGCATTTACCCAATCTGCCATTGCCTATTAAGTAAGCATATATTTTACTTCTCTGCTTGTATTAGAGAAAATATAATAATCAATAAACCTTTTCAATCATGCATTTTGATATAAAAATAAGGTTTAAACCTGCAATCATCACAGACATCAGACTATACCCCCTTATGCAAGCGATAGGAACAGATCAAAATTTCATATCAATTGGAATTAAAATTAGGCAAGAATTGCCTAGTTTAGTTGAAATAGTTATTAAGTCTGTATATTCAATTCTCATTGACTTATTCTCATTTAAGTCGCTTTGTACGATTCAATGCTTCGAATTTTAACACTTTATGATTTTACTATTAGCGAAGTTACTTTTTTCATTGATTTAAAGTTTAAATGATATAGCATTAATCACTGCTTTGTGCCGAGCCTCATGAATACTTTATCGCCAGTAAACTCTGTTCTAGAAAGCTTCTGTGGAAAAATGCGCTATTCTTGTTAAGAAGAGTCAACTGCATCTTCTATGTGATAATCCTCTTATGAAACGCGATTCAACTTATCATAATCTCAAAGATAAGACATAAAGCTTCGTGGATGTTTGCTGCTCAAAAAATTATACGACATTAAACTGTTAGATCAAGCTAAGTAATAATTAAGAGAATCACGTCTCATTACGGGTTGTAACATTCATTTCAAAACAGATTTTAATCGTTTAATGGTTAAGTCTAAATGATAGAAAGTGTTAATATACCATTCAAAATAACACGATTTCGTAAAGACAGAAGAAAAAGTAAAGCATAAAATTAGCAAAGCCACAACCTAAACTAAGAATTATTTGTTCCTGGTAAAGAGGGACCTGTAACTGTTCGCCCTCGAAATCGATAGACTAAAAATCTATCTCAAACACAAATTTGTTGCTTTGTTAATTTTGCTACTTAATAAATTCGTAACTAATCGGGAAAGACGGAGCAGCAAAAAATAATGGTCTAAGAAATTAACGATAAAAATCTTCTAAACTTTGAAATCAGTAAAAACGTTAATGAGTCATCATGCAAATAAGCAAATGATAAGATAGTCAAATTCTGATAATGAGACAGCTCACTGGAGTGCTATAGTTTGCTTTTTAAGCTTAACTGTGCTTTTTTAGTAAAGAAAATTAGCTGTAGAGACATTAGGTATTTGGAAGCAGGAGATATGGAAAATGAGCAACGTCTTCGCCGGGAATCGAACCATGGACATCTCGGTTACGCGGCGAGCGTGCTGACTACTTCACCACGAAGGCATGCGAAGAAAGCGGGAGAAATACCTTATATAGCAACCGAAAACATTCAATATAATGGTTCAGAAATGAATTGGGGCGAAAAATTTCTAATCAACACTTTTCATTGCATTTCATGTCTCATTCAATACATTTCATGTTTCATTGTCATATATGGCAAAAAAGTTGAATATGAATTATTAATTACAAGGCTAGATTGTTTAGATATGGCAAATCATATGAGAGATATCTTATCTGAGGAGGGGGTTGACTTCGTGGAGGATTTTCTACACTGGACTCATATATACGTATAAAGGACACTGGGCTCATATATACGTTACAAAGATGAAAACCACAAAAAGCCCGTGCATCAAGCCTAATCGTGGAGTTCAAACAAACAATAACCTAACTAGTGTTCGACGATTTTAATCTCTCGGCAGTTAGTGGGTCAAGGTGTAAGGTTGCAAAGAGGATAAGATTACAAACGATTTTTTTCCTAAAGTTTGAGCTAGTTTTGTGTTGGTTGCCAAACGTACATAAATGCCATCAACAAAATTTTCAGAAGTTAGAAACCTGTCATATTTGTCACACACTGCACTGTTAATAGCTCTTGAAGTAAAGTATAGTAAAGAGCTCTTGAACATTCTTTAGAGCCTTTTTATCTCCCAAACTGAAGTGATAAATTACTTTTTCAAAATAAGAGCCCAAAACCAGTTTAAATAGTTAAGGAACTGACATAATACAAATTATATGAATTTATAACTTATGCGATTTCAGAGGTAAATTCCTTGAATTTCTACAACTTAGGCGCCATTTACCCTTGAACTTCCATTTGAACTTAGGCGCCATTCCTAAAATATCTGACAATTAAAATATAAATTCATATTCTCTACAATGATGGTATACCACTCATATGTAGGTGTCATACTTCATTAAGTTCCATCAAAATAATTGTTAAGAATTTGCAACTCTTCCATATTTTGAATCTTGTTTCTACAAGTCATTTCACTATCTGAATTTCTGTAGCAGAATAAAATGGCTATACCTGGCTTAAGGATATCCTTAAACCTGGCAAAAACAAATATATGATATTAGTTTTGAGATAAAATTTACGATTGTTTGAAACGATTCTCGAACACTCTGTATAAACTGGATACAGAGTGTTCGAGTTTATACGGAGTGTTAAGTTAAGTTTGGTACTTCGAAAATCTTTGAATAATTTAACTTTTGTCGAAAAAACTAATTTAAGAATTCATAATTCTTTAATATTTTTTATTTCAGCGTACTGTGACTTTTTAAGAAATTTTATTAAATAATTTAGCGTAACATATGACAGACTACAGAAATTGAAGTTTTGGCCGTGATATTGTAAATCTGTATTACTTGCTTCAGATTCTTCACACAGTTTTCTTTCCGTATAATGTAACTTAACATTATCCCGACTTAGCCTCATTCACGCACTGTAATTATCTTTAGTTAAGGTAACACAACTAATTAATTTTTTTAATTAGTAATTCTGCAGTTCAAATGTTGCTTAAGTATTTTTATAACGAACTGGAGATTATATTCAAGAGGCATAATACAAGAAACACTGTTTTTTATTGAAATAAAACGAGAGAGATTTCTAGCAAGTCAGCAATATTTTTATAATTTTTAGGATTCTCTTAGTTTATTTTCTTTCTTTATGCGTACAAAATCAACAAAATTATTGCTAATTTTATTATTTCAGAATAAAATTGCAAATTATTAAAGTACAAAAATATTTTTTTTTTATCTTTTAACTCGATATTTCACTCTTTTTGCAAAACTAATGCTCCAATTTTCTTTAAAGACTGAGTGGATGTTGAAAATCTCTTATTGATATATGTTATGAAATGAATTGTTTTCAAGCCTATTGTAGCTCCCCAGTGTGCATCTGAGCCAGAAATGGAATGTTTTCTAAAGAATTTTCTAAAACGCTCGTCTTACATACATCTAGATTGCTACTCCTAGTTTAATACCAATAACATTTTAATGAACTACAGTAAATTGTAGTTCAAACAGAGGAAAGAATGAAATGAAATCGTGATCAAATTCTGCAGTATCAATGGAACTAAAATTAAAAAGCTTGAAACGGCTGGATAACATTTTAATTTTAAAATGAGTTTTGAATCTTGAAGAAGATTAAGTTAATTAAATGCTTGTTTTAAAAATCAGACAAAAAATACTTCTTCAGCATGCAGCATTTCCTCTTCTTTTTTCCTTTTAAATCGGCCCTTAATACTAAAAATTTAAATCTTTGTCTACCACTCTTGTTGTTAACTGTATTAAATAATCCAGCTCATGTCTGACGATTCAGTGTCCGAGGTTTCAAGTATCCAAAGTTTATAACGATAAGAGAGCAGGTTTTGCAAATTACGTACGCAAAGTGGCAACAGTATGTAGCATAGTCGAAATATAGTAGTTCAGATAGACCCTAATTGTTATACCAAGCGTCTGCACGATCATTTTGGCTCGATGTTACTAATACTGAGAATGGTAATGCTTACTCCGGATCCCTGCCTATATTTTCAGGTCACAGGAAACTCATGAATTCTGAGCTAACAACTTCAGTTTGATTTGAAATAATAGGAAGTCCTGAAAGAAATAATCGGATAAATAGGAAATCCTGGCTACCAGTGATCCGAATGTTGGATTATTACCGCAGCCCTCTTGATCGTTTAAAGATCTATTTGCCACAACAAGAGCTGCAAAATGTATAAATAATTACATAATTTATTACTTACATAATTTGTTAATTAGTTTATCATTAATTTAATTATGTGTGTTGTACGGATATCCTGCTTTAACGTTCGCTATAATACGCGATTTCACGTAGCCGAGAAAACTTCTGCTACAAAGGCGTCCTATTAGTTTTAAGAAAATAGACAATTCTTATTTCCAACATTCTTTGAATTAGCTGTAAGGTACACGAACTGGGTTTCTTCATTTACTGCTAATCTAACCGCGGATGAAATTAAATGAACACAAGTCCTTATTTTCACAGGTAAGAGAGATGATAGGTGATATTTAATATTTAAAGTTTTTTAATTAACATGTAAGGTTTATCCTAATTTTATTAACAGTTATTTTAATTTTATGCATCTCTATCCTTCTAGTTTCGGGTTACAATTTCCTATCAGAATGTAATTTCATAAAGCAGTTAATGCAAATGAGTAAAGAGTAGTATTTAAGTCGATGTTTCACCGACTTCGAGTGAGACAGTTTGAGTTTCTGACTAGCGCGCGTTTGCCTTTTGGCTATGTCTCTCTTAGCTATTGCTACGCTCGGCCAAACTTTAGGCCCTTGTTTAGCTTCGCCGACTTAATTAAAATTTAGGGGCCAACTACTTAGAATCTCGATTGCTTCGGCTACATCTTTCAGTTAGCTTCAGTTAAGCTTAGTTAAGTTTTAATTTCCTATTTAGTTGAGTTCAAGCCCAAGTGGAGCCTTTGCTGTACGTTCCGAGTTAGGAACTGATTGTATCATATTTATTCTAAGAAATAAAGGGTAGTTAACCCTTCGTAAGTCTTACGTCTCTATTCACACGCACAAGCGATTATTCGCTTGTTAGTGTTTGTGGGGTTCAAGGATTGAACACTGAATTAAAGAAGGAAAAAGCCCACAAACAGTATAGTATGCAACGTATTCTGAAGCACAAAATGCTTCAGTATTATACCATTTAGTGCTGGTAATGTATAACTTACATAATTTATTAATTAGTTCATTAGTTTACTTTGATTATTAATTTAATTATGTGTGTTGTACGGATATCCTGTTTTAACGTTCGTTATTATACGCGATTTCACGTAGTCGAGGTGAGTTTTAGCACTTATTACCAGAGGGCACTAGTGTACAGTATACATTGATTATAAAATTATTCAAGTTTATTTTTCTCACTAGTAAACTAAGGCTAACTTACTGTTAGTCTGAAATCATACCTGCCACACTCTAGGAAAACGTTTTCAATACACATGTAAATGGATGTACTAAAAATATGCAGTTTTACTTGCATTGAGTTCTATTTATCTTTATATATTCGTAAATAGAGCCCAAAGGAAATTATCTCATGTGATTGCAAAACAGATTGAAGAATGATAATAGTATACTTTGAATATGAGTTTAGTCAGATCGATCCGATCTGATATCTAAGATAAAATTTTAATAAATGTATATATAATCAGGTGACTGCTGTTGCTCGAAAATATAAAATTGAAGTATTCTACTGCAGTTGACAATCTATACCAAAACTACTAACAAATCAGATTAGCTTTCAGTTTTGGATGCTGAAGAAGTACGGCTGTGTGCCTGAAATTTTTAATATTGAAAGGGCACAAAACTTGAAAAAGCAGCATTTGATACAAGATGGAGAATAAATATTAAACACTAAGATTACTGCTTGAAATACCCTTCAGTTGAAATCCTATTCATAAAGCCAGCCATTCACCAAGCTCGCATTCTTCCATGAATGGGTTTTTATCTTTTTGTTAAGTTTTTTTTTAATTCAATTTAATTTTTGGTTAAGTTTTTTAATTCAAACTCATGTTTTTTAAAATTCCTTTTGTTTTAAGTTAAATTCATTTTTGTTAAAGGTTAAATTTAAATTAATTTTTGTTAATTTTTAAAACTTTAGAAATATGTTTTCAACGCAATTATAAGTAATCCCTAACCTATTCCTTATTTTCATGAACTCTGCAAGAAATACTTTAAAACATTGGAATAGAAAAGGTAAATACATATAAAAAAATACTAGAGTTCGAAGTTCGTTTGTTAATCTCTTTCTTTCAAAGGTTCAAACAGAACTTGTCAAGGGAAAAGGTGTTTTGAAGCCTTATATTAAGTCAATTCACTTGACGATTAAAAAAAATTTTCGCTCCGACAAATCCACTGAGACCAAACGTTTGATCTATCTCAAATTTTTGTAATTTTTAAATTTTTTTGTTAAAACACCAAAACATGACATATATATAATTGAACTTTATTTTAATAAATATGAGGAAAGAACAAAATTCCTCCGTTTTAATCAATAGTGCTCATATCCATACAGAATTAATTATGAGAACACACAAAAATTAAAACACTTCGTGACACTTTATATCTGATGTTATGCCCTCACTTTTCCAAGCAGTCTGACTACTTGTATTTGATCTTTGATCAAAGTTGAGTAATGTAGTCAAAATTAACATTGCTTGATGCATTATAATTATTATTTAAATGGATTAGTATTCATAATAATAATTATTTAAAATTATTTTTATTTAAATGGATGTATATGTATTAAATGTGTGTGCTTGTATACAAACAGATAAAAATTTTAAAGAAATACTCGATGTTTGCAAAAGAATAACAAACATAACAGAATTTCTTGTATTTTTGAGCATATTCACATAAAAAATCAATAGCTTCTATTTAATTGATGAGATTTATGACAAATATATGATGGTATATGACAGAACTTGCGACGAAAATAGAAATTTAATTTTCCGAATGGTTTGGGGTCGTTCCAAATTGCAAAACGTCATTACATAGAAAAATAAAAAAAAAAAAAAAAAAAAAAAAAAAAAAAAAAAAAAAAAAAAAAAAAAAAAAAAAAATTCAGATTTTAAATTACGTCCAAAGGGGCGTTTTTTTAGCATTTTGTGTGTTACCTTTATTTATTAAATATCTTGTTCTTCGCACTTAAATCACAAAATTCAGTTCAACAGCAATATCGCAAAATAATTTTAAAATGGGTATATATTTAGAATTTCTGATACACAGTTCGACGCGCTTGATAAAAGTTTTTTCCCTCTTTAGATTATTGCCATTGCTCGCTTTTAAATCGTTTGAGTTTGTTCACCAAAAATTCGTTAAAGTTTTACAAAATATGAAATAGATAATGAAACAAATTCCAAATTCGGACTTTCAGATGCGCATATTCGGGTGGAAACATACGTTATCCAAAACTGGATGGCTTTAGGTACCGTTGCTTTATCACATTTGGAAAAATATATATACATTTAACCAGATTCTTCCTTATTTCATTTCTTTAAATGTAATACAGGGCGGTAACATTTGGTGGCAACAATTTGAAAAGTGATTTATAGTGATTCAACCGAAAATCGCAAAATGAAAACAATAGTCCTTCAGGGACAGACCCCTTTGGATTAATAAGACAATAATTTTTTAAAAATGTAAGTCTCAAATTAAACTTTCTAAATGATAAACATTTTCTTCCATTCCTTAAATACCGTAATAGCCAATCAACGTAGGATACTTTAACAACCAATTAACAAAAAAAAAAAAAAAAAAAGAAAAAAAAAAAAAAAAAAAAGGTTTGTGAGGTATTTCAACAAAGCTGCTACAACAAATTCTAATCTCCCATTGATTGAACAGACAAAACCTCTAAATCTAACCAAATTGTTAAAGATCATGCCAAACTTCTGCTAAAAGAAGGAATTTTCAAAAATTTCACAGACAGTAAATTTTAGACATCATTGTATAATCTTAGTAGCGTTCTTAAAAGATAAAAAGAAGCGTGGCACCGTATAAATGCATGTATGCTCATAATCTTCTCAAAAAAAAAAATTAAATGTGCCAAGCGATAATTTTTTTCATAGGAGAAAATAAACATTAATTATTTTTTTTATCATTATAATTAGACACGTTGCTTTATTGATTGGCAGAAAGATGAGGAAACTGTAGAGATCTTACCTTCCAGATTTGGTGACGATCATCTCGGTACTCAGAGAATGGAACTTATCCCACAGATCTTTGGATTCGAGGATCACTTTAGGATCGTCTTTAATGCCATCATCTTCCGGTTCAAGGGCCCGCAGGGGAGCCCCTCTCAGGTGAGCCCCCAGAACGTCCTCCGCCGTTATATGATGGTGCGGTGGCGGAGGTGGTTTCGGAAACAGAGCTGCGGCACCCGGCGGCGGTGGGTAACAAGCGGCGGCGAGAGCCGGGTTGAAACTCTGAAGTGCCGCCGTCAGGTAGTGGGGTTGAGTAAGAATAGAACTCATGCTGAAGTCCGACTGGGAGAGAGGTATCCGGTTCCCGGGGGCAAGCAGGAACGGGTGAAAAGCCATCCCGGCTCCCAAGTCGGAGGGCTCGAATCGCATGGAGGCCACTTCGTCAGCGAACACTTAGTGGGTTTTGAAGATTCCACAAGTTTGAAGACTTCGACGTTCTAGTTTTCAGGCCTTTAAAAAATACATTGCGCCTTCGAGTTCTGAAATTCTAGTCCAAGTTTAACGTGGATTGTAGAGGCTCTAATCACTTGGTAGTACAAACTTTATTCAGAACGATTCAACAAGGCCTCGACTCATTTAATTCGTAAAATCGTTCAGATTCTCTTTTGATTAGAATGATCTAAGCAAATTCTTGTCACTTAAAGCTTTCACTAATGATGTAATGTAATGGTTAAGACTCACAACTCTTGGAAGAACATCGTATAAAGTCAATTAAAAATTGCCCCAAGTTATTTAAATTTTGCGGAGGTTTCCTCAGAGTTTGATTCTTACGCTACAGCGTAGATAGCAATGAGGATAGGAACATTAACAGACTAGAATCTGCATGATCATGGAAATTACAATGTCACACAAATTTCTTTATTGGCGTGAGTTCTTCTCAACTATAGAATATATCACTTAATAGGAGTATTATCGATGCATTGTCGAGTGAATACTGAATTTTCATCATATTTCTGTACATCTGTATATCAGCTTACTGCACTGGATTCCGTATATTAAAATTTAAGCTATTACGGTGTTCATAGATCCATTCTGCATTATTTCAAAAGTAGTCATGAATATTTAAAACGCCTAATGGTGTTACGATTTTGTATAAGCCTAAAAGGTTAGGGATAAAAAAGTGGTTTGGTCTTTCACAGATCTGCAAGAATATTTAGAAACTTTGTTATCTCCTCTGATTTCAATATCAATTTAAATATTTCACAGACGTCCGAAGGAATAAACTCATAGTTATTAGAGTAGAATGCAGAGGGCTAAATCTTCCGTAATGAGTTTTAGTAAACTTCGCCGTAAAACCAACGCTTTTTTTTCTTTTCTAGTAAATACCAGAACCTTCAAAGTTCAGGGTTGCCTGCATGATTTTTGCATAACACAGCTATATAAAAGCTTTATTCATATTCAGTGCCACCATCCTTTACAAAAACGTATCGCTTGTACATTAAAAAGAAACAAAAGGCATAGTCTCCAAAAACAAACTTAGGATGCTGGCTGCAGTCGGTTATCGATAGCGGTATCAGTTTATAACCTCACAGTTCAGGTTATCGCTGGATCCCACACGAAGACGATCGAAAAACAAAGCTGTTGATGTTAACACTTGCAGAGCTACAAGAAAGATCATCTTTTTAAAGACACTTAGCACCCCGAGTTAGCGATGGTCGCCGGTGGATAAGCGCTTGGCGATATCGTCGTTGCCAGCCGACTGCAAGACGCCAGAACCTCGGACTGGCCCCTCCCCCTCTCACGTTCCGTACGCTGTCGCCCCCCAGCGGACGACGTCGGCATCACACGGAGGCGGGAGTAGGAAAAGTCTCGCCAAAACCGACAATAGGGGGGTAGAGGAGTGTTGGGGGTAGAAGAAGCGGAGGCATGATTTTGAAGAATCGGTCAGCCCTTCGGGGCGGGTTTTCGCTATTAGCGAATCTGAGAAAGCTTTGCCTTTTGTTTTGTTTGCTTCCTTCGGCATCGATGATTCTTTTGTTCGGTGACAATGGAGTTTGGTTAGTTTCTGAAGCAGCAGACGACCGAGTCTAAATTTTTTTCGACGTCGTGCTTTAATTAAAAAGATGCAAATAAGAAATCAGATTTGTCGGACTACTTACTTTTTATTATTTTGCACTGCATTGGTTTGGTTACGTGAAGTTATTTTACCATGATTTCCACGACGATTTCCTATTAAAATAGTACTGAACATCGCAAAAGGAAGCAGGGGGAACATTTCAGTCTGAAAATTTCGCATCGCAGTCTATCACATAAGAGGGGTTTGTTGTTTTTATCACTAAGTAAATAGCTTGATATTTTAGCCACTTTGCTGAATTATTTTTTATTAGTCCAAAGGGGCTTTGTCCCTGAAGGACTGTTGTTTCTGTTTTGGGATTTTGCGTCGGAAATATTAAAAGTCTGTATCACTTTTCAAACTGTTGCCACAAAATATTGCACCCCTGTATTATACTTAAAGAAATTAAATAATGAAGAATGTGCATAAATGTATGTTTGTTTCTCGCATTGGGATCAAACGACGGTACCTAAGGCCATCGAATTTTGAATGCCGTCATCCTGCTGCGAATTTCATATTTTGTACAACTTTAACGAATTTTTGATTAACAAACTCGAAGATTTCCAAACGCGCAATGGCAACGTTGTACAGAAAAAAAACATTTTTATCTGCAGCGCGTGAGACTGTGTGTAGGAAATTCTAAAGATATGTTCAGTTTAAAATTATTTTGCGATATTGTTCTTGAATAGAATTTTATGGTTTAAATGCGAAGAACATGATATTCAATAAATAAAAGTAACATACAAAATGTTTAAAAAAACGCCCCTTTTTTCGTAATTTAAAATCTGAAACCTTTCAGATTTTTAGTCCAAAGGGATTTAGTCCCGAAGGACTATTACTTTCGTTTGGGCGTTTTGCGTTGAATCATTAAAACGTTGAATCACTTTTCAAATTGTTGCCACTAAATGTTATCGCTCTGCATTAAATTTTAAAAAATGAAAAATCTGCATAAATGTATGCATGTTTTTTTTGTTTTTTTTTGACGTAGCTTTCTCTTCAAAAATCGTCACGGGAAAATAAAAAGGAATTTTAATTACAGTTCTAAATAAATAGCCAAATAAATGTGAAATTCGTAACAATATTCTCTAAAACTTTAACGAATTTTTCATTAACAAACTCAAAGATTTCAAAGCCGGCAATACCAACGTTGTACAGAAAAACATTTTTATCTCCAGCGCGTGAGAGCGTGTACCGAAATTTCTAAAGATATGCTCAATTTAAAATTATTTTGCGATATTGCTGTTGAACTGAATTTTATGGTTTAAGTGCGAAGAACATGGTATTTAACAAATAAAGGTAACACACAAAATGTTAAATAAACGTCCCTTTGGACGTAATTTAAAATCTGAAACATTTCAGATTTTTTATTTGTTTTTTTTTTATTGTTTTTTTATTATATTTACTGAATTTTGAAATCAATTTTCATTTCTCCAGTACTGAATTTTGATTCACTCGCGAAACTAACAGCACTCGCGAAAGTATGCAACTATTTTGTTTACATGCGCTTTTTTCCTTTCTTTCCTTTTCTTTCGGTGGAGCTCTTAGTATGTGATGAGTCATTTATAATGAATAGCGTAATTCATTTAAATATTAAAGTATTTAAAGAATAACCTCTTTAGTATCATTAGAATTCCTTGCTTCAAAATACCAAAAATTTTATAAAAAGTATCAAATAAAACTTAAAATATTTTTGTTTATATACTATTAAAAAAAGAAAAAGAAAAGAAGAAGAAGAAAATCTGAAAGGTTACGGATTTTAAATTACGCCCAAAAGGGCGTTTTTTTAACATTTTGTGTATTACCTTTATTTATTAAATATCATATTCTTCGTACTTAAATTATATCGCAAAATAATTTTAAACTGAGCGTATCTTTAGAATTTCCTATACACAGTCTCCGCTCTGGAGATAAAAATGTTTTTTCTGTACAACGTTGCCATTGCTCGCTTTGAAATCCTTAAGTTTGTTAATCAAAAATTTTTATAAAATATAAAATCGAAAATAAAACAAATTCCAAATTTCCAATTTGGTCTTCCAGATGCCCATATTCGGTGGAAACGTTCAATATTCAAAATTAGATGACTCTAGGTACCGTCGTTTTATCACAATGCGAGAAACATACATACATTTATGCACATTCTTCATTATTTAACTTCTTTAAATATAATACAGGGCAGCAATATTTGGTGGCAACAGTTTGAAAAGTTAACCGACATTTAATGTTTCCGACGCAAAATCGCAAAACGAAAACAATAATCCTTCAGGGACAAAGCCTTTTTGGAGTAAAAATCTAAATTTTAGAGTACTTATATTTAAACAGATTAAATATTGGAAAGAGAAATTAAGCAATCGACATGGATAAGCATCTGTAGGTAATTCTATATGACCTTTCTAGGAGAAATTTTGTTTCAATAATTCAACAAAATGAGTGGCGAATTAGAGAAACATTGAAGTTAAGTTTAAGAAATCTTGGGATTAAAGTATAAGATTAATTTTTTTCAAATTGAGCTCAAAAGAAATATTTGTTTAAGAGCAACCATTTCCTTTGGAGTAATTTAACTTGTCAAGATTCAGAAACTGTAAGAAGGGAAAGGAAAAGGTAAAA
The DNA here is from genome assembly GCA_000611955.2 of Stegodyphus mimosarum. Classification (NCBI taxonomy): domain Eukaryota; kingdom Metazoa; phylum Arthropoda; class Arachnida; order Araneae; family Eresidae; genus Stegodyphus; species Stegodyphus mimosarum. The sequence goes on from KK117829.1 coordinate 142,154, forward strand.
AAATAAATAAATAAATAAAAATCTGAATGATTGTTTAACAGAAACGTAGCTTCATCCCTCAGATGTCAATTTTACTTCGAAAAAATGTAAATTGGCCTGATATATTTGCTGGGTAAAATTTGCCAGTCTACTACTCCAAACATGGCAGGATTAATATAATCTGAGATTCTAAATAAAGTATTTTGTTACGGGTCCCTCTTTCTTGCTATGCTTACTTTTATAAAAGTAGCTAAACTTTGTTAATTCGTTCCATGCTGTTTGTCGGTAAAGTGGCTGATTGATTGACACGATTCTCCTTATATCTGATGTCAGTATGAAGCAATTTTCTTCATAAAGATCTCCAGGAAAGCATCCTTCATAAGGCAGATAGATGGACTTAGATAGTCCTCATATTCTTTGGCATAATCAACCAATAGTCCTCATATTCTTTGGCATAATCAATCAATAGTCCTCATATTCTTTGGCATAATCAACCAATAGTAGTCATATTCTTTGGCATAATCAACCAATAGTCCTCATATTCTTTGGTGTAATCAACTAATAGTCCTCATATTCTTTGGTGTAATCAACTAATAGTCCTCATATTCTTTGGTGTAATCAACCAATAGTCCTGGCATAATCAACCAATAGTCCTCCTATTCTTTGGCATAATCAATCAATAGTCCTCATATTCTTTGGCATAATCAACCAATAGTCCTCATATTCTTTGGCATAATCAACCAATAGTCCTCATATTCTTTGGTGTAATCAACCAATAGTCCTCACATTCTTTGGCATAATCAACCAATAGTCCTCATAATCTTTGGTGTAATCAACCAATAGTCCTCACATTCTTTGGCGTAATCAACCAATAGTCCTCATATTCTTTGGTGTAATCAACCAATAGTCCTCATATTCTTTGGTGTAATCAACTAATAGTCCTCATATTCTTTGGTGTAATCAACCAATAGTCCTGGCATAATCAACCAATAGTCCTCCTATTCTTTGGCATAATCAATCAATAGTCCTCATATTCTTTGGCATAATCAACCAATAGTCCTCATATTCTTTGGCATAATCAACCAATAGTCCTCATATTCCTTGGTGTAATCAACCAATAGTCCTCATATTCTTTGGCATAATCAACCAATAGTCCTCATATTCTTTGGTATAATCAACTAATAGTCCTCATATTCTTCGGCATCATCAATCAAGTAGACATTGGATTTTCAGTTTCATGGGTGTAAAACAGCATTATAAGGAATTGCAGAATTCTATTTTTCTCTTCCAAAATATCTGACACCTTAGCTTTTCAAATCACTCATTCTGTTACGCTGATAAGCAGTATGCTGTTATAATTCGAAATATAAATAAAGATCTTATGTCACGGAGATAAGTAATGCCTCATCTGTTGTTAACACAGGATTTCTTCATAAAACGAAAATCAAAAGCCTAAAACAGCTGTTTCGAAGAGAAGCCCTCCCCCCCCACTCTCCAAGAATACATATTGGCTCATAAAATGTGCAGTTCTTTTCGCTGTTTGCTTTCGGCTTATATTAAAGATGAATCGTCTTTTGTTTGAGTGTACGTGTATAGAAAGTTTTGTTGACAAGCTTCTGCTGGAGATTATGAGTAGAAATAAGTTTTGTATTTTTTGCCGTATGACAGTACTGTTTAGTTGTTTTCATTTGACATAACATATAATTTGGATTATAGCTGTTTACATGTGGCGTAAAATTAAATTTATCCCAAAAGGAGAATGTTGTTAATAATTTATTTCATAAATTTTAAATAATTTGTTTCAAGTACAGTAACTGCAAAACTTTCAAATATGAATACGATGAAATGAACACCGATTATTAGCCTAAAGGGGCGGTACCCCAGAAGAGCTATTAGTCTCAAAACGGCATTTTGTGGCGTTTCCTTATAAACGGCGAATCGCATTTTAAATTGTTGCCACCAGATAGTACCGTTATTATTACCGTATTACATTTAAATTAATACGTTATCAGATTACATTTAACATTTAAATTACGTTGACATATTACATTTAAAGAAATTAAATAATGAAGAATCTGCATGAATGCATGTATGTTTTTCGCACTGTGAATAAACGATGGTACCTAGGGGCTTTGTCCTTGAAGGACTATTGTTTTCGTTTTGCGATTTTGTGTCGGAAACATTAAAAGTCTGAATCACTTTTCAAAATGTTGCCACAAAATATTGCAGCCCTGCATTATATTTAAAGAAATTAAGTAATGAAGAATATGCATAAATGTACGTATATTTCTCCAAATGTGATAAAACAACGGTTGCCTAGAGCCATCCAACTTTGAATAACGTACGTTTCCACCCGAACATGAGCGCCTGGATGCCCGAATTTTGAATTTGTGTTATTATCTATTTCATATTTTGTAAAATTTTAACGAACTTTTGATTAACAAACTCAACGATTTCAAAGCAAGTAATGGCAACACTGTACGGAAACATTATTTTTTTCTCCATCGCGCGAAACTGTCTACCGGAAGATATTCCGTTTTTGAACATTTTGTGATATTCCTGTTGAATTGTATTTGTGTGGTTTAGTGCGAAGAACATGATATTAACATAAATGAAGGTAACACACGAAACAAAAAATAAATAAATAAATAAAAAATATAAAAAAAATAAAAAAATCTGAAATGTTTCAGATTTTAAATTACGTCCAAAGGGACGTTTATTTAACATTTTGTGTGTTACCTTTATTTGTTAAATACCATGTTCTTCGTACTTAAACCATAAAATTCAGTTCAACAGCAATATCGCAAAATAATTTTAAATCGAGCATATCTTTAGAAATTTCGGTACACGCTCTCACGCGCTGGAGATAAAAATGTTTTTCTGTACAACGTACGTATTGCTGGCTTTGAAATCTTTGAGTTTGTTAATGAAAAATTCGTTAAAGTTTTAGAGAATATTGTTACGAATTTCACATTTATTTGGCTATTTATTTAGAACTGTAATTAAAATTCCTTTTTATTTTCCCGTGCAACGCACGCAGACGATTTTTGAAGAGAAAGCTACGTCAAAAAAAAAAAAACAAAAAAAACATGCATACATTTATGCAGATTTTTCATTTTTTAAAATTTAATGCAGAGCGATAATATTTAGTGGCAACAATTTGAAAAGTGAATCGGGCATTCAGAGTGAATCAACGCAAAATCGCAAAACGAAAGTAATAGTCCTTCGGGACTAAATCCCTTTGGACTAAAAACCCGCTCTTTTTGGCGTAATTTAAAATCTTAAGGCTTTTAGATTTTTAATTTTTAGAATTTTAGAATTTTTTTAGAATTTTACAACATTTTAAATAAACACTGTTTATTTACGAATACTGGTTATATTTGGATGGCGAAATCATATCATCTGACACTTCTAATTCGTTGAAACAAGCTTTTAAGTAATTAATATATAAACAAATAATTTGAAATTTGCCAGAATTTTAGAAGAAATCTAAGCAAACATTAAAATTCTTCTTTTGGTTCAGCGTAATTATACATTTGGAAATACGAAAGAAATGTTTGAAGTATTTGAAAGTTCAATGAAAAGAAATTTAAGAATTTATTAGTCCAAAGAGGCAATTTGTCCAGAAGGATTATTAATTTCGGTTTGGCAATTTGCGTTGATTCACTAAAAGCGTTGTTTCACTTTTCGAATTGTTACCACCAAATATTATCGCCCTATGTTATATTTAAAGAAATTAAATAATGAAGAATCTGCATAAATGTGTGTATGTTTCTCACACTGTGATAAAACTACGATACCTAGAGCCATCTAATTTTGAATATTGAACGTTTCCACCGAATATGGGCATCTGAAAGACCAAATTTGAAATTTGGAATTTGTTTTATTACTGATTTCATATTTTGTAAAACTTAAATTTAAGGAATTTTTGATTAACAAATTCAAGGATTTCAAAGTGAGCAATGGCAACGTTGTACAGCAAAAAACATTTTTACCTCCAGCCCGGGAGATTGTATGTCGGAAATTCTAAAGATATGGTCATTTTAAAATTATTTTGCGATATTGCTCTTGAACTGAATTTTGTGGTTAAAGTGCGAAGAACATGATATTTAACAAATAAAGGCAACACGCACAAAATGTTAAAAAAGCGCCACTTTAGACGCAATTTAAAATATAACTTTCGAATTTTATCCCTGTCCTTTTTACTATCAGAAACGTGCTTTTTATATTCAGACTAGATAGAAAGAAACGTTAGTCATACAATTAATTACATTTTAATGATAATTAGCTTTTGAATAAGGCAGAGAAACCCGCAAAAATGTTAAGGAGATATGTTAAATTTTGTTAAGTATTTTTCTACCCAATTCTGATCTCTAGCAATATTATCTTCTCCCATTTCCCTAACATTGATGTCCTGACGAATTTCCTTTGCAGCATAATTCAGTTTTAAGTATTTAATGTGCAATTAAACCACAACGGAAGAAGTTATTCGGAAATATGTTATTATTATTAACCGTAACCACTACATTCACTGGTCATAATGGCACTCTTTTGTGCACAATCAGACGCTACGACATCTAAAGCTTTTTTGCACAAATATTCGAATTTTTAAAACACTTTGCAATGAAAGTTGTGATTTTGTCAAAAAAAAAAGTTCTTAATTACGATGGAATTAGGGAAAAAAAATTCTTTGTCCTTCCGTTCTTGGCTGTGGTTAATTGAATTATATTTTCCATGCCTATTCTACCTCTCTTAGAAATTCTCACATAAATAAATAAATAAAAAAAATTTTTTGAATATCTGAAAGGTTTCAGATTTTAATGGTCGCCAGATTTTAACGGCAAAGGGTTTGTTAAGGTTTTTTTACTCTCTTGCTGAGTCGAACTCTACCAGTCTGCTGTTACACTCACTCGGAAACACCCGTTTTTTGTGTCTTTTTACCTTATTATTAAGAATCATTTTTATTATTATTAATAATTATTCTCATTATTGAGAATCATTTTCTTCGCATTTACGAAATATACAATTCAACAGTAAAAATTACAAAATATTTGAAAACAGGATATCCTTAGAATTTCCGATAGACAGTCTCGCGCGCTGGGGATAATCCGTTTTATGCTCGTTGAAGATAAAAATGTTTTATTTAAAAATGTTTAAAAATGTTTTTCTTATTGGAGATAAAAATGTTTAAAAATGTTTTTGTTATTGGAGATAAAAATGTTTGAAATCGTTTGAGTTTTTTAATCACAAATTCGTTAAAGTTTTACAAAATGTGAAATAGATTATAAAAGAAATTCGAAATTCAAAATTCGGGCTTCCTGGTTCCCATTTTCGGGTGGAGGACTATGTGATTCAAAACTGGACGGCTGGATGGTATCGTTGTTCTTTCACAATGCGAGGAACGCACTCAGATTCATGCAGATTCTTCATTATTTAATTTCTTTGAATATAATACAGGGCGATAATATTTGGTGGCGACAATTTAAAAAGTGATACAACGCTTTAAGTGTTTTAGCTCAAAATGCCGTTTCGAGACTAATACCATCCGGGTCTAATTTATCTTTCTTTCTTCTATCTAATCTTTGTAAATCTATCTTTTAAATTCTCAAATTATTTGATATAAAATAAAATTAGGGCAATAAGTTAATTTCGTTGTAAACTTTTTATTCTTATTTATGGTATCCGAAAACACAAATTGAGCATTAAAATGCATATAAATGTTTTTATATTTGGCATGAAAAGTTAGTTTAAAAGATATAGCAAATAACTGCAATATTTAAAATATGTAACATTTGTAGATTCGTTAGGTTATTTTGAAGCAGGAAGACGTGAAAAAATGTGCAATGCTCTCGCTGGGACTCCAGCCTGGACCTCTCGAATACGCGCCGAGTGTGCTAACCATTACGCCCCGAAAGCATAGAAAGGAGAGAGAGAATTTAGGATGAATAAAAATTATTATCCTGCATGCAAAAGTTTTGATCAGACTCGGAAAATAAATTAAGAGTTCCTTCATTTTCCTAACATCTTAATATTATAGAATCTTGTGCAAATGAGATTTTCTAAAATTATTTATAAAATGTTGACTATCTAAAAATGAAATAATAAGGGATGAATCTGTTCAGAAATGCACGTATATCACCAAAGTTCAAAATTTTGTCTGCAAGTGCTTCTGTCATGAATTATCGCTTTCAGGCAGTGAAGGAGGGAATATGCGGTTGTACTCAAAGTGCTTTTCTTATGCGGGAATTTACGCAGAAATATTGTAACAGCAGAAAAGCCATTTTTCGTTTTGAAATTCTTGCAAAGGAAGAAAGAGCAAAAGTAACTTAATAGGTGAAAAAACTAGAAGAGGCTCTTACTAAAGGAAGCTCTTATTTTCCGCAAAAAAAGGTTCTAAACTAATGAGTAACTATGCCTTGAAAACAGCTGTAAATATTACAGAATATTAATACTGCTGCGTGCGTACGGGTTCGTAGCAGACTGAACGCACAAGTCCGATAATAGGTTAATACAATTTAGTCTTATCAAGAGACATATAACAGTACGCTGGGGTTTTATTCTTATCAAAAGAAATATAACAGAACGCTGGAATTTTTCTCAGAAATATTTGTACAAATGTTCACAATGTCACGCAGTAATAATCAGTAGTTATGATTTAAACTACTAAAAACGTTAAATAGAATGTAAAGCAGAACACAGAGAAACATAATCCGATCAACAATGTTACCAGCAGCTAACTAAACAATTGAGATGAAATCTTCTCTATCTGACTTTTTATAGCTTTAAATAGGTCGCGAGAGATTCCAGTAATTTCTGCGTCGCGTGATTTCTGGAAAGCAAAAGAGTAGAATTACGGTTACAGTAGTCAATTACATTTATTCAAATTACACTCATGTCCATAAATTAAGGATAATTCGGAGTCACGCGGAAATCGAACTCTAAATTAAATATATCACCTGTAAAATCACTACACACATCTTCAAGAATCATGTGCAAATTTCAGAAAGTAACCAGATGACACTGATGGTACGTCACAATGACGAGAGTGTAAGAGAGTGATATGTAAGGAATACAGGCAAAGAAGTAAGATTGTTCGCAGGCGCTTTATAAGCATTTCCGTGCAATAACCGAATAGTTATGACACAAAGGACACATTTGGATGATTTTTTAAGTGGTAGAATTATCGGCCGTCTGGAATGTGGGCGTACCAAACTGGAAGTATCAGACGAATTTGGAATTGCCCAGAGTGTCATCTCCAGGCTTTGGCAACGATTCCAAGATGATAATAATGTGAGTAGACGTTACAGCACAGGTCGCCCCAGAGTTACAACGCCGCATGAGAACCGGTATTTGGCAGTTACTGCCAAAAGAAACAGCGGAGCACAGCCTCAGACCTGCCTCGTCAGCTCTCTTCGGCCACTGGTAGGACAATTGGTAGTCAATCAAGGCAGACCGTGTACAGACGCTTAGGGCAGATTGGTTTACATGCTCGTAGACCTGTCAAATGCGTTCCACTTACTGCAACTCACTGTCGCCTGCGGTTAGCCTGGAGTAGAGAGCATGGATTGTGGACACCGCAACAGTGGACTTGTGTGATGTTTTCCGACGAGTCCAGGTTTAGCTTGCTGTCCGATTCTCGCCGGACTTTCTTATGGAGAGCTCCAGGTACCCGTTACCACCAAGAAAACATCATTGAACGACACCGTTACGGTGGTGCAGGAGTGCTCGTTCGTGGTAGAATTATTCTGGATTCCAGAACTGACCTGCATGCTCAAATTGGAACCATGACAAGCCAAATCTATCGGGACGTCATTCTGGAACAACATGTACGTTTGTTTCGGGGTGCCATGGGCGCATAATTTGTGTTTATGGATGACAACGCCCGTCCTCACCGTGCAAACATCGTAAGCGAATGCCTTCAATCGGAGGATATCACCCGTATGGATTGGCCAGCATTCTCATCGGACTTGAATCCAGTAGAGCACGTGTGGGACATGCTTGGCCGACGAGTTGCAGCCCGTCAGCCTCCTCCTACATGTCTACTGGAACTTCGGAGAGCATTGCTTTTTGAGTGTAATATTCCCCGAGACCAGATCGATAATTTGATACTCAGTATGTCTAGGTGTTGCATCGTTTGGGAGACATGCAATGTATTAACAATCATACCAACCATGTAATATTGGTTTTTTTGTAAATAGGTCTTTTTTGTAATTTGCTCCAGGGAGAAAAAAATCGCTAATTTTTTAATAATATCAAACATATAGCATCTTTTTTTGCCCTTTACCTTTTGTTTAATAAATAAGCTTTACAAATAAGTCAAATTTGTTTTGCTTCTAACTCTTCCTTTACCTGATTTTGCATTATCCTTAATTTATGGACATGAGTGTAAATATAAATCACCGAGATAAGTTTTTATTCAGTGTTAAATGCATGTGCTCCTGTATTTTTGCTTTTCCGGTTCATATTTCTCTTAAAAATCGTGTCGCACTACATTGCACGAGACAATAAAACAATTTTAATTATAATTCTACTTGCATTAGCTATCCAAATGCAAAATTCTTAACAAATTGTTAACAATATTTAGCTGGAAATATCAATTTAACCTGAAAAATGATAGTCACTGCTTCTAACTTAGAAACAAAGTACATATTGTTACGTTTTTTTCTTCTTCGTACGTACGTTAAAGGGTTCGTGGATTTGGAGTGAATAACGACGACGACAATTGATGGAAAATGGAAACACAATTTATTAGCCAGTGTTTTTCAAGACAACTCCAAAATCAAGCTTACAGTCGTCGAAGAACTACTATAAACACGCTGAGACAATCAGCGACACAGCCTCCAGGCTATCAGGCTATAACGGTAAAGACAGCTTAACGGCAAACCACCAGAGTGCAGCTCCCGACTCTTCTCGGTCGTTCTCGGAACTCTACGTACTCTCGAGACTCTCTACGCTGCAACTCGCGATGCACTCGACGATACACTAGAGTACGGCTCCCGGCTCCGTTTGGTCGTTCTCAGAGCTCAACGCACTCTAAGATAAAACTCGACAATGCACTAACTCGCGATACACTAAGAGACTCTCTCGATGCACTCGACGACCAACTCCGTACTACGAGACACTCGCTCACTGACTGATTAGCAACTATCAACTCGATGGACTCCGCACTGTTTGACTCTCCGCTTACCAGTAGGATTTATATAGCTTTTGGCTTGTGTTCGAGAACATTCTGGGCTAAACCAGTAAGAATTCATTCCAGAAGGTTCTCCATCCGTCTATGGCATATCGCCAATTTTACCACCAAATGTGGCAACCCTGCCATCCATTGCCATTATCTGGCAACCCTAAGCCTGCTTTGCGGGGAAGCTATCTTACCGCACCTGGACATTTCGCAACAATATGTAAAACATTATTTGAATAAAATTTCGCGCAGTAGCTCAATTATTTGAGATAAGATCATTCGTTTCAGTTGTACAGCTTTATTTATTTTTATTTAATCAGTTATTTTACGTTTAATAGCTTTATTGTCATTATCGCTTTTGCATTTTCTTGCCAGAATGCTAATTTTAGTTTTCGCTTATTCAAAAATGAGGAAGAAAGATATGGTTGCCTGCTGAAGGCTCCGTCACTACTTGTTTTTAATTATACAATAGCAGTTTGTCTTCGGCCTTGAGCTATTCTTGCCACGCCAGTACTGGTTTGAGCCAACTTGCGCGTTATCTATTTCTGCGGGGTAACGACTTAACTAACTTACTTTTTAATTTATAAGTACAAGAAGTTCCTTTAGTTAAATTAATTCAGTTCTTAACAAAATCTTTTATACCCTTCTTGCTGGACATAGCGATCACTTAGAATTCAGCTAGAGTCTCGATTTAGTTTATGATTCCCGAGGAAGTGATACTCTAAACAGTTAAAAAATTTAATATATTGTTTGCTACTTATTATAAATCGACGTTTCATATATCTTAGTATTTCTTTTAAATTTCTTTATTCGAAAAGCAGCCAAATGAAAAAAATTAAAACTCAGTTTTCTAAATAATTACTTGGCAGTTGTTTAAAGATATTCTAGAATTTGAATTTGTGATGGGCGATATGAATGCAGGAGGCCCATTCCGAATGTTAGACATTTTCCCTTGACCGAATTATTTGGTAGGCGGTCAATATAATTATTGAACAAAATTAAAAATGTAGAAAGAAATATGTGTATTGAAATCCCTATATAATCTATTAATATTCGTAAATTTGAAGGGTTATAGATTTATAGTATTTAAAACAGGAATAAAGCTACTGTAACGTGTAAAGCACTCAAGATACCCGATTTCGCCTCTCCTTCGAAGTAAAAGTCTCAGTACTCTCAGAAAAGTAAAGCTGCCTGTTTTGCATAAAACGAAGATTCCAATTTGATAACCATGTTTCAATATACCTACTTTTACGAGGTGCATCACTTGAATGAAAATGCGTAAAATATTTACATTAAAGGACATACTTAAAATTCAGCGCACGAAACGTTAAAAAATATTCAGAATTTGGATGCGTCTCCTGGGTTTTATGGACATTCGTTTCCACACCGTATAACACGCCTCATGTAATAAACCCGTCACATACTGCTGATTACCTCAAAGTTGGAATAAATAAACAGAAGCGTAGGTGCGCGTCGATAAACACGCGCGCGTGCGTGGCGCGAAATATCGAAAAATCGCACCGTTTGCGTTAAGCTTCTGACCAATAATATGCCACGTTGTTTTGTGACCATTTTGTTGAAATTATTACAGGATAAGGATGTACAAGTCATGAAGCTTTGGAGCAGTAAAAAGAAAAATAAGCTTCTGCAACTTGGATAGTTGCATACTGATAGTAAATCCAATCCGCCAGTTGTTTGAGCGAAATGTCTAATAGTTATGTATTCTCTTTTAGTTCTCTTAAACTGAGAACTGAATTCGTGAGGTTTACGAAAACCTCCTTTGCTTGTAATTATTCAGCTATTTTTGTGAAGTATGTAGAAAGTTGATTTATTCGTTTGGTTTACAAATTATTGTTGACTAAATCAAATTATTACAAAGAAAAAGAAATTCCCCTCCCTTTCTTTTTGGTTAAAACTTTATCAGTTGTTGCAATTTTTGAGTCTTGTGAGTTTTCTGTAGCTTACATGACCACACATTGGCCAAAAACTAGAATAATAAACATTAAATTAATAGACAATCAGTTTAGTGCATGTCAATAGAGAGAACACAATTTTCAAAAGTAGTGGACAGCTTGGATCAGTCTGTAATACAATCTGCGCTAACTGTATGTCCAATTAAGTTCGGTAAATCCAATAAGTAATTAACATGCTGACGTTGATATCTGTCTTGAGGAGTTGAAACTAGCAATTATTATTTGTAGGGAAAAACGGAAGCACAAATTCCCGATGCCCACTAGTAAGCCACGAAGAAAGAATACACATTGACAAGGGGAGGGGGAATGGTTAAAAGGTTTGGAGACATTTGTTATAGTGGAACTAAAGAACTGAATGGCAGCTTGCATTTAACTCTGAAGGTTGGATGTTCGTTCCTCTAGAAGCTCAGCTTTTTTTGGTGAGTGCGTATACGTTGGTATTAATTCTATAGCATTTTCGCGTTTCGTTCGTTTATGTACTCTCCATGTGTGATATGATTATGCGACTGCATAATGTGTTCATGTACACATTCCGATTATGTGTTCATGTACTCTCCATGTGTTTCGTTCGTTGTCATGTACTCTCCATGTGTGATATGATTATGCGACTGTTTTTTTAAACGTTTTCAAGAAGGCATCCCTGTGTTTTGCAGATAAACTTCAGCTATTTTACCTTATTTAAAACTAATAAGCCATCTAACTATCTACTTCTTCGCTTCTCCTTAAATATTTGTAAATCTGGGACGTCAATTATTTAGTCCACCGCAATGGGAAGTCAGTTTTAATTTGCAGATACATAAATTAGTTAAAAAACTTTTCCAGTGGGCTACAGACATTCATTTTCCATTCATTTTCGTCATTTAAACAAGTATTCAGGCAGGAAAGTAAAGAAAAACGATGTGATAGGTTTTTATGCATTCCATTCCACTTTATTCAGCAATTTTTAAGTCTCTAAAATAATCTTAGAGGCCCTGAGCTTTATTTAATGTAGTCAATGCATGGGACATATATGTTCCAGCCTCTGGCAAAAAACCTCAATAATTTTATTATGAAGTTCCAGATTTAGGAAGGAAGTTACGTGCTGGCTTTATTGTTCCCGTTAAGAATAATTAATAATTTTCCGATATGAGAAACGCAGTAGCGCTTGGAAGGAATATGTTCATGAGCATCGTTCGAAATTTTTATTCTTATTGTTTTTTACCTATGTTTCGTATGGGGAGAGTTGGAGTAAGCCTTATTTCAAAAAGGTATATCATAGACATGGAAGTTCACGAAGTGCTGGAACTTTCCGTTAGGTAGTCGCCGTAATACCTAATGTGTTGAATATCAGCATTTCGTTGATGCCTAGATTGTAGGAAAGAGAAATTTTCTTTAGACTAACCGTATAGCTAATCATAACGTACTACATAGACAATATTAATGCTTCCTATAAAAAAAAAATAACTGCTCGTTAAGAGCTTTTTTTCAGAAATTTTCTTCAAAGTTTTACTCAAATTCTCTAAGGTTATTTTTAGATAGATATTCCCAATACTGCTTCTTATTATTCCGATGGATATCATCTTCATAATTTTTTCTAAAGTAATTTCTGGAAACTAATAGAATTAAGCAATATTTAAAATCAGTTTTATACATTTACCCTAAGCTACTGGTAATCTTTAATTTTTAATGCGAAGATGACAAACTAGTTAGAGAATAATTCGACTACGTAAAAGATCGACTATTCAGCCAGCAAAAATAATACTTTTAGTATTAACTCCACAGTTTTATCTTCAACAGTTTCGCAGACAATTAAAACAGCGAAAAACTAAGTGGCACAACATTCAGTCACTTCTGAAACTATCAACAATATGCACTTAAAAAGATGCAAAAGGTGAAATAAGATACATCACTAAAATTTTGTCATGATAGTTAACCACGAATTAAAGAAGATTAAGTGTCCTTAATAACTACAAATTTGTTTCACTTATTCTCTGCACTGTATTTTTTCCTCTTACTCCTCGCCTCTCCTTCTCCCTTTTTGTTTTAATCACACACACGCGATAAAGGGAGAAAGAAATGCTTTTTCTGGGAAAATTACAGATCATATATCCATTCCGGCAGTAAAGTATTCTAGAGATATGTCATTAAGAATGGCAAATGCTCAAATATAAGTGGAAAGCAACTGCATACCTTTGATGACACGTGCGTTACTGTCATCGGCTTCCATTCAAACGATGGCATAAGAATAACGCTATAAAATAACAAATGGCTTAATCACTCAAAAACAGTACGTCGTAAAACAGTGAACAAAATAAACAATCAATCAGTAATCGCAAATCATCACACCAATGACATTATTTGACTCACCGGGATACCTTTCAAGACTATTGTTTAGTTCATTCAAGCTCTGTGAATGGCCCACCAAGAATACAACTCAATATCAGAACTAATTGATCAACCACTTAAAATACGTGTTGTCATGTACTACTCGGGTAAATTTATGTTTAAGAGTTATAGCAAAACACAAAGGTGGGGCGTCCTATGCAACATCTTCTTTTTTATTCAGTCGGAATTGAGGAAGGAAAAAATTTAAAAAAAAAAAAAAAAACTCTTGATCCAGTCTGATCTTTAACTTCCTCTTAAATGTTACGCACATGGATATTCATCTGTGGATAAAATGCATGAGTCTGACGAAACTGAAATATTTTACAATTAGAAATATTTACCCGTATAAGTATTTTTTTAAATATACGCTCGTGTCCAAAATTAAGAGAATTGGCTCATTAAATCGAATTTCTGAAAACCTATTGGATAAATTTTAATAAAATTTGGTATAAATAGACATTTATAACAGAGAGAAATGTACCATTCAAAAATCATTTTATGTACCCATGATTATCAGTAAAATTCATTGTGCAGGGACGTCCAAAATTCACAATGTGATATCTAACCGAAAATGTCTCTAATAATGGAGTACGGTCCTCACTCACAACCAGACAAGAGGCAAGCGTGGTCGCATACCGGACAGGAGGAAGTTGAGGGATCCTTCTAGCAGTCGAATCCACTTCTGCAGCAAGGCAGTTTTTAACTTGTGGATGGTTTTCTGCAGGAGAAGTCGAGATGGAATTACCCTCCCAATAGCATCCCAGACATGCTGTATAGGTTTATTGTTAGGAGATGTGGATGAAAAATCCATGCGGATGAAAATCCATGGGAAATCCATAGAAAATCCATCCATCGACCACCTTAGCCCTATGTGAATAAACGTTGCCGCCTTCTAACAGGAATGCAAAACCAGCTGCGCCCATGAAAAATCTAACTTAGGGCTCCAAAATCTTTTCTCTATACCTCATAGCAATCAGGGAGCCCTTGTCAAACATATGTAGTGATGTGAAGCCTGCCCAGATCATTACATCTCCACCACCGTAATGATCCTTCTCCCTGATCAGGGAGGAAGGGTATCGTGTTTCAGCTTCATTCCAGATTCAGGTATGCCGAGAAGGCTGAATCTCGACTCATCTGATAAACGGATAGTGCTCTAATGGCGTGGTCCATTGCACATGTTCGCGATCTGTTGTGTGCTGGAGTGAGTACGAGGTAAACAGCGAGTCTTCTGGTATACAGCTGTATCTCATGAAATCTTCGAGCAATTTATACCGTAACATCGGGTTCTAGTGGCAGCATACACGTGATTGTTGTGAAGTTGTAGCAGTCCTATGTCACCGCGCTGAGAGTGTCAAATAACAATCCTTAGTCATCGTTTGCATTTTGGTCGACCTTGTCCAGGTCTTCTCGATGTGGGTCCAGTTTCGGAAACAGAATCCAGTCCAGACCGGTATCTGTTTTCACAAATTGCAGACGATAGAGGGCTCTATAGCTCTATATCATTGAGCTTTATAGCCATCTGTGCTTGTGACTGCTCTGCCTGCAGTCTGCCGACAATTTCGCAATACTTCAGAGTCCGCAATACGTCGTGTCAGCAATAGTCAGCAATAATTTCGTTGCTACTCATTTTATCTAATACGTTATAAAATTTAATCAGCTGTTGAGAGAAACTCGGCGAATGTCAGGAAGGAGAACGGCGCACAAATCGCTGAAAACCGTTCTTGGACCCTCTACAATATAGCTCTGCAAACAAGCATGTGTACCTCTACGTATTCGACTCGAATAGTTTTGCACTCCAGTTCTTTGGCGGCAAAATTAATACCTTTGCTTTAGTATTTTTTGTAAAAATAGACATAATTTGCAAATTCTCTTATTTTGCACTCCAGTGTATGTATTTGTAATGCCTAAAATGTCTTTGGAAATTTGCTCTTAGGCTATAAGATGCTAATAAGATACAGAATAAAATTATAAAAACTTACAGAGATATTTCAGTAGCAGAAGCAAAATTTAGACTTTTAAGAACTAACGTTTAAAATACTATAAGAAGATTCTCATGCGATCAGGAACCTCCCAATGGTTTTTGAACCCTTTGTTTCGGCAGATCAAAGAAAGAAAGAATCACCATCCATGAAGCCTAAATTGCTGAAGGTGCAATCGGGACTACTGGAAATTCCAGTCCTGTTCGAATGAGCAGCAAAAGCGGTCATATCCATCTGCTGATCGGAACGTAGCTAAATGATGTTTTGTTGGAGGAAGCATTTTGTTATTTTGGCCCTTTTTTTGCCAGATCATCCATCGACTCATTCCCCAGTAAGCCACAATGAGATAGTATCCATTGTAGAATGATTCTCTTTTTGAAATCAGATAAATATTTAATTAATAATTTGCATTCTTGAGCTTTTAGGCAGGCATTTGATTTACTTCGATTAACTGGGATCTGTAAGAGAGCGAAGGAGGATGAAAGAAGAATAGCACTTGAGAAATCTGGAAGTCTTTTTTAAAGTCAAAAGTGATGTCTAAATAGCCGAATTTTTAAATATTTTCAAGCTGAATGTCCCAATCACGAAACAAAAGTATTAAATCAAACAACGTAACAATAAAATTTTTTCCCTAATCCTAAGAAAGCAATGTGAAAAAAAGAGAATGAGTTGCCTGGAAATAACTGAAAATTTGATGGTTAGTAGCGGTTGCAATGTAAAAAGAGAAAAAAAGAGATACCATATTCGAAGCGTGAAAAAGATTATTGATAAGCAATTTCCTAAAATTCTTTTTTTGAACACATAATGATATTGTACTTACTCGCAAATAAACTCCGTGGAAACTGAAAATTTTAAGATTTTATTCTCGAAAATTTAGATGTGATACAAAAAAATATTAAAGGCTTAGAAAGGAAGGGTTTCCAAAATGAAACGCATAAAATCTTCAAGAAATATTCATTTCTTTTCTAACTTGTTTGTAATTAAGTCATTGTAATGAGCATATGGGAGACACGAAATGCATCTGGAAGCGAAAATTAGCAAAAATTTCAGTATTCGGCAAAGAATCGGATTTCACCAGAAATGAAATCATTTGAAAAATGACCGACAAGTAGAAATAAATCCATATAGAATAAATACCTCGACAATAGTGCTTGTTTCGAATAGAAACTCAAATTAATTATAAAACATTGAATTCGGTCGATTTCATTAAAAATGCAATAAACAGTTTTGCTTATCGTTTTAATTCTTTATAATTGGAGTGAAACAGGATTTTCCTCAGACATTTGCATATGCAGTAATATAAAATAAAAATATAAATTAGTACAAAGTAACTTATTTTCAAATGGCCACTTCAAAGATATTTAAGATGTAATGTTTAAGTTTAAACAGGGGGAAAAATGTCCACTTCTCTTCTTTTATTACTCTAAGTAAAAATGGTTCTAAAATTAAGTAAATAAATCAATATTTCTTATGAAAAACAATAAATTGAAAAGAAAAGTTTTTTAAAGTCTATTTTGTGGAAAACAGGGATCGCATTAAATTTAAAAAATGTTCATGTAAAGTTGTTAGGTTTTAGTTTAAACTAACAAAGTTTCATTTTTAATTTCCCTTTCCTGTGATTTCTTATTTCAACTTCCCGTTAGAATGAGCGCACGTTTCAGCTTTATGCTAATTTGCAGTGGAGCCAAGTTTTGGTATTTAAGGTTAGCGAGGAACTTTTCAGTGTGAGAGAGCTTTTAGTCTCAGATCACTGCTGCTCTGTTCGACGTTCGCCTGACTAGTTAGTATTTAAATTCTAAGCGCTGTTACTCTATTACTTATTGAAGTAAATCTAAGTGCGTTAGTATTAGTTAAATCTTGCTACGCACCCTTTAGCATGGAGGCCAACTTCGCGTTTATAGCTCTGTGAGCAACGACTACTTAATTTCTACTCAACTTTAGTTTAATTTATTTGATTGTTCAAGTTAAACCCAAGTGCGGTCATTATTTTCTGTTATCCCTCCCGAGTTGGGAAGTGGCTGTAAATATAGTGGTTTAATAAAAGAGGATTTTAAATCCTTCTTACGTGCAGTTATTCTACTACTTAATCACAGTATTCTACCACAGAACATAGCTGCATTCAGCTCCCTGTTCAAGATCAGGACTTAAACTACTTCACGAATATGTTCGCCAAGAGTATGCACCGAACATGCAGTCCTGACAAAGTGCATTCTAATTTTGCTACCAATATGCAAATTTACAAAATCAGCGAAAATATAATTTATAACATTCGCTTGCTTACGATATATTCCATTGTCGTTCAATTTTTTTTTTTTTTTTTTTTTACAATATTTCTGAATCTGAAGCATGAGAAAGCGGAATCATTCGAAATTATCAACTTGTGCCTAAGTGTTCTAGGGATTTATATTTATTTTAAACAACCAGTTAAATTTTTATTATTTCCTATAAGCCTTCATTTCCCTAATTGACAATGCCAGAATATTTAAATTTGGTAGCCCGTGTGAAGTAATGCAAATTACACTTTCAGGAGAAAAGGCTTAAGTACCAAGTTCTAGAAGGGAAAGTTAGAGAGTGTGGGCGAACTCTGTGCTTTTTGTAGCGTGAGCTTCTGCTTAGCATTTGCTGGTTAAAAGTGGCGTAACAGCTACTACTTTGCTGCCACTAGATTTTAGAACGCTCTGTTGGGAAACAGGATAGTCTGAGCCCTGTAGTATTTCTAATACTTGTTAATATCTTCAGATCTTTAGTTAGTTCTTTGATTTTCAGTTACAGCCCAAGCAGAGACGTAGTTTGTTAGTGTCAAGTTGACGCATTGTAAATTTTTGAAGAGTGTGTGAGGTTTTACTATGTTACTTGTTATTTATATGTTTTACTAGTTATTTAATTCAGTGTTCAAGCCGTGAACCCCACAAACACTAATAAGCGAATAATCGCTTAAGTGTGTGAATAGAGATGTAAGACTAAGGAAGGGTCAACTACTCTTTATTTAGCAGAATAAAGAAAGATCGGCTGCATCTTCCAGTTAGCTTTAGTTAAGCTTAACTAAGCTTAACTAAAGCTAACTGTGCTTAACTAAAGCTAACTGTGCTTAACTAAAGCTTTAGTTAAGCTTAACTAAGCTTAACTAAAGCTAACTGGAAGATATAGCCGAAGCTATCAAGATTCTAAGTAGTTGGCCCTTAAATCTAAATTAAGTCGGCGAAGCCAAGCAAGGGCCTAAAGTACGGCAGAGCGTAGCAAGGCAAACACACGCTAGTCTGAAACTCAGACTCTCGCTCGAAGTCGGTGAAACGTCGAATTAAATACTACTCTTGTACACACATTATCATCATCTACCGCAACGAATTCTTCCGATGATACAGTAGAACAGTCTAATAATACAAAAACTTTCTCAAACATTTCATTAAGTAGCGGCTCAGTTTCAATATCCTCCTTCTCTATTTCTTTTCGCGCGAACAAACTCACTGATTTTTTACACATACTGCGCTGTACTCGTTACCGAATTCCAAAGATAAGAGATGAGATGTTTTTGTATGGCGTTTGTAGGGGTGGAGGATGAAAGTAGTTTAGATAAACAAAATTGGCTCGTGTCGCAGGCAATTCCGAGAGTATTTCAAACCCAAGCTAGCCTCCGTTATACGAAACATGTGAAACCATCTCTCTTTCATTTCACACCCGTCTTAAATCTTGCTTGCATGGGTGGTGTGTTCCGTATTTTGTTCATTCCTAGAAGGGAAATCTTTTCGTGTTAAGAGAAAAAAAAAATGCAGGAAAATACAAAGTAGCTTGTCGAGACCGTTGTATTATTTCGTGTTAACTGATATTTCGTATTAAGCGTTTTCACGTTAAACGTATTTCCCTGTATGTTCCACATCTTCCAGGGCATCGCCTCAAGCACAGAGTCCACTACTAACAATACTGAAACGAAATAAGTAAATTCCAAAATTTCCATGACCGGTGCAAATCAGAATACGTTTACAATTCGGTCGAAAATGCCTACAATTAAGTCGTTAAAAAACACTCAGAAAAAAAATCTTTTAGTCCATTGGGTCTTCGAAGAAGCAAGATATTCAGCATCCCAATCAATCACAGTTTTGAATCACATTCTTCCAATAAGACTTGGGAGCAGACATCATTAAATCAGTATCACGATAAGTCGCTTGCTTAGCCAAATGGTCAGTCCTCTCATTCCCGAGAATACCACTGTAGTCCCGAATGTAGTTCATAATATTATATACAGAGAAAAATTCATTTTTTTTTGTTTCAGCTTTGCATAATAAAATGCATACATTTTGTTGAAAATCCTTCTTTCATTTTATATTTAATTTTTACTGTTTAGTTTGCGAAGAAAGTTTTCCGAGGATGTCATCTGGAGCTGTTATAATAATTTACATAATAAACTAATGTGGCTGAAATACTTAACTATACAGCAATTATTTTGAATGTTTACTTAAACTGAAATGAAGAATGTAGCGCATGTATAACGAGAATAGGACAAGTTTATTTTTGAATGCCCTCTACAATTTTTTTCTTCTTAGTCTGTAAGGTTTATCCTAATTTTATGTACAGTTATTTTAAGTTATGCATTTTCCTATAATTCTAGTTTCAGCTTACAATTTCGTACCAGAATGTAATTTCAGAAACGCAGTTAATGCAAATGAGTACAGAGTAGTATTTAAGTCGATGTTTCACCGATTTCTTGAGAAAGCGCGTGTTTGCCTTTTGGCTACGTCTCTCTAAGCTATTGCTACGCTCGGCCATACTTTAGGCCTTTGTTTGGCTTCGCCGACTGAATTAAGATTTAGGGGCCAACTACTGATAATCTTGATAGCTTCGGCTATATCTTTCAGTTAGCTTTAGTTAAGCTTAGTTAAGTTTAATTTTATATTCATTTGAGTTCAAGCCTAGGTGGAGCCTAGGTGGAGCTTTGCCGGAGGTTCCGAGTTAGGAACTAATTGTGTCATATTTATTCTGAGAATAAATAAATATAATAAACTCGGAACGTATTAGAATTTATTATTAATTATTAATTTTAATAATTAGGAACTGATAATATCATATTTATTCTGAGAAATAATAATAATAATAAAT
Source organism: Stegodyphus mimosarum (assembly GCA_000611955.2). Taxonomy (NCBI): domain Eukaryota; kingdom Metazoa; phylum Arthropoda; class Arachnida; order Araneae; family Eresidae; genus Stegodyphus; species Stegodyphus mimosarum. The sequence continues at coordinate 162,721 of KK117829.1, forward strand.
ATAATATCATATTTATTCTGAGAAATTATTATTCTGAGAATTGTATCATATTTATTCTGAATAATAATAAATTTAGTTAACCTTTCTTAAGTCATATTTATCATATTTATTCTGAGGAATAAAGGGTCGTTAACCCTTCTTAAGTCTTACGTCTCTGTTAACACACTTAAGCGATTATTCGCTTGTTAGTGTTTGTGGGGTTTAAGGATTGAACACTGAATTAAATAAGTAAAACCCCACAAGTGCTTTACATGCTTTCCAGTTATTATCAATTAGATTCATTGCGTTCCTAACTTTTCTCGAATTTACGAAGTATTCTTTTTCGATATCTATATTTAAATTCATATAGTTAACTTTTAGGTAATCGTGTATTTTTATCAATGTGTGGGAAATAAGGATCACTAACACCGAAATGTTCCAAACACTCACACTGTATTTCTTCGTCCTTTTTTGCCTTTTTTTTTTTGGTTGTTGTTGTTAAAGAACACACCCCGTTAAAGGAGAAAATGTGTTTAATATGCTGTGGAATTTATTTCATTTCTTTATTACTTCATTATGTACGATGGTGATAAGAAAATAAATGATATATATGTTCGAAGAAGTGTAAAGATCCAGTGCATAATTAAAATAATTCTCTTTTGAAAATATGATCTTTCTTAGTCATGATAATGAAACGTGTGTAAATGTTTTTTTAAGTTGCCGACTATGTTGGCTAATTAAATGGAGTTGATGTCAATGTTTCGTGTTATGTATGATGATTATGCATGTAAAATATAAAATATCTATCTTTGAAACAATAAATTAGCAATAACCTTTTAATAAGTCCCGTCTTAATTCTAAAATTAACAAAGCAATGATTTCTTCCTGCAATTCTGAAAAAGATGCGTCATCTAAACTATGTTGAGCACTTATCGATGAAATCTGAACCCAACATCTGGACATTAATCTGCCGTGTGAACTGAAATGTAAATCGGTATAAAAGGCAATTGCGTTGCAACTCCCCCTCTCTTCGCTCTTCTGTTCTGTTTCATTTCACTGCATCGCTTTGCCGTTAGCGGCCCAGAGTTTGCTTTTTCAATTCTCGTCCATTGTTCAAGAAATGTAAGCTGTGTAAATCTGTGGGGTGCATAGCTCACCCATAGTGATGATATGCATTATTAAAGAATAAAATGTGTGGAATTTACCGTAATATCTCTTTTCGAGTGTCATCTTTCTAACTATGCAGTTAAGCCTCTCCAGCGTCAGTCCGTTACAACTTTCACTAAGTTATCTTATTAAATTGCATATTTTACTTCTTCAGTTTGATATCTAAGACAAAGGAAACGTCAAATGTTTTCAAAGAACTGTAAGAGTTCAGAGTTAAAGTAATGTCATTTTGAAATGGGTATTAAATTAGAAATGTGTTAACTCTTAAGATAACTAATACATTGAATCATTATTTGAAATTCGTGCCAATATTTCTTGTTATGTCTGATGCTTATGTATGACAAATTAAATGTCAAATATTCTCAAAAAGCTGTAATAGTTCAGCGATGAAATTTGGAACCCGTATTTTTAACTTAATTTAGAATGAATATGTTAAAAAACTTTGAGAATTATAATGATAATACTGCTTGAAAAAATATTCGAAATTAGGAAATGTTTGTGTTTCAAGTTGGGAAGACGTTTGCACTTCGAGTTGGGAAAAGGAGATGAGCTTTCATTTCCGTATCTGAGCATTAATTCTATGGGTATTTTAGCCTTTATTTTGAGTTCTTCCTCTCAGGCCTGGCTGTAATTCGAATTTAAATAATATGTAACTATGTGGATATCCTTCTTTGTAATTAAAGGACTTCCATGTAACTTGTTAAGAAAGTCAAGGTATATTACGTTTGAATATAATAGTAGTTACGAGGCTCTGTGGTAGATGGCATAATGTTAAGAACCCGTGTGAACGACGAAAAATCAAGTTTTAACGTATATTTAGTGATTTAAGTTTCGATGTGTACAAGAAAATCCAAGATATATCTGTAAAGTGTTTGAAAGGTTATTAAATTAATTATTTCAAAGTTTAAAAATTAGGGTTAAGATTGTTATCGATGGGCAAGCTCGTTCGTTGAGCCACGTCCATTATTTTCTAGTTATTGTCAGTAGACGCGACATGTTGACTGTTTAGTATACTACATGAAACTTGAAAATCGCCATCTTGACAGGGAGTTGATCCACGCTGAAACAAGGTTGCTTTATAAGAAAGTAAGATTTTTGTACTTTTCTTCTAATTTATCAATATTAAGAAAATGCAGATATCAGTGATACGTTAATAGTGTTTTAGTTGTTTCTGATAACATTTAAAACTGTGTTAAATCAACGTTATTTGTCTACATTAACAATGGTTGCTTACTTTGTTACTGCCGAAATCAGGGGCATACCGACTGCTAGTTGCTTTCAATGAGCCAACCTGCGTTGCTCTGAATGGACTGGTGGCTTGGCCATAGAAACCATATCAGGGCTAATATTTTGTAACTTTTTCGAGTTGAAGAATAAAATGCATATCAGTAACATGAATGAAAAATTATTGCATCAATGAAATGTTATTACATCAATAAAAAGGAGAAATTTCTACCACGAAGACGAAGAGAAGGGAAATTAGAAGTTGTCACCAAGTTCCATATAGTACCATTGTTTGGGAAAGCTATGGACAAGCAGCAACAGTAGGAACTGCAACGAATGTTTGTTACTTAACAGAGATGTATTTCAAGACTCTTAGTTTGTTGCAATAGTGCAGTTTGAAGGGAATAATGCTCCAGTTGTAGACGTTCCTGGCACAAGCCTAACTGCTTCTACAAGTAGAATGTCACATGACATGCGAGCTCCAGGGAGAAAAATCTGTTGTAACCACCAGTGGAATGGAATCAGAATCACTTCCAGCTAGTGCATCACCACTGTTGTCAAATCTTTGGACGAAATCTCTCCGATTCCATCTAAATTCTCAGTTAGAGAAGGCTCAAACAAAGCACAAAAAGCAATACTGAGGACTAGTAGACCATTCCAAGCAGCTCCTGGAAGAGGTTGAAAAAACAAAAGGACGAAGAGGCACCGCTATGAAAAGACGACTCCAAATTTCTGGACCGGGAAAGACAGTAAAAGCTAAACTTTCATTAGCTTCAGTAAACAGGCCCTATAAATTCCAACGAGGATTCCATGGTTCTGTGCTATTTGTTATGAAGACTCTTAGGAAGACATGATTCAGTGTCCGTGTAAAGTGCGGGTTCATGAGTAATGTACTGGTGTCAGAAACGGGATCAAAATGTATTATTGCGAAAAATGCCACTGAACTCATCAAATGCGAATAATTGATGCAGCAATTTGTATAAGATTTATAGCCTAATACGAGTATAAATAGTATGCTTAATAATTATTTTATGCTATTGGAAAGTTTTTAAGTGTACTAGCCTAACTATTAAAACCCTTAATTATTAACCCTTAACTATTATTACCCTTAATTAATTAAAACCCTTAACTATTATTACCCTTAAATTCTAATTTTCATTAAATTGTTTCTAATAAACGAAATTCAATGTTATTTCATAAATTCTCGCATTAGACCTATTTTATGACTGTAAAGACTAAATTAAAATCCAACTCCTGATTCCTTGTGAATAACACGAAGCTATCAGTATGTTTCTCAACGTATTTTCAGTGATCTGTGTTAGTTTCTAATCAGCATTTTATATTTACTAATCAAGCTCAAAATAGTTTTAAACATTTTGTTGACTTGTATTAAGATGATATTGTATTAGAAAGAAATTAGCTTCCTGCCTATACTCGTAGAAACTGGCTGGCTAAGAAAGCGACTGCTTTCCTTCGTTGGGCACTAGGCACCTATTTTTCATTTTCTAATATTTACTGAATATTTCACAATTACTACGTCTATTCTAGTTATGTATAATATGGAAAGTAATATTTACATTAATTGTACAAAACATTAAAACTGCAAAATTTGACGATTTTGAGGATCATTTTGTCATCGATAGCAGCCTTCCCTTATATAAATCATCCTTCTGGTAAATAAAAGCGTTCTCGGTATATTCGAATAAATGTGTGTGACCTTTCTGTTTTGCAGCGATAGCATTTAATTAACAAAATTTATAATTTCTTAATTGATACAATTTTTATAATATTTAACTGATTTTTTTTGTGCATTTGTACATTTATTGTAACTGAAATATTTCTAATTTTTTTTCATAAATTTTAGAGCAATCGCCTCGTCCCAGTTTGGCAGTTAAAAAGCTACAAATTTCCTGACTACGAATTGCAATGGATATGCTTACCTAAAAAACTGTTTATCAGAGTTGGCGACTTCTACTGAGGTAGTTGCGATGATACGTAAGTACCAAATTTTGTATGTTGGCATATAACTGCTTGATTCGATTTCATCAAATCTGAATGATACATAAAAATATATCTCTTACTCATCTGCATGTGGAATTTTAATGGACAGTTCTGAGTAGAATACGAGTAAATATGAAGGAAATTAAATTACTTTATTTTTCTAACTTTTAAGACATATAAGTTATAGCTCAGTTTATCAAGCAAGATTTCATTTTCTCCTTCATAATGCTTGTCCCTAAAATTTCACTTTTGTTTCGAATTTAACTACGACAAGATACATTGCTCGGCATTGAAAATGCAACACCAAGAAGGAGTGGTCAGAAATTTATGCGCAGCTCTCCGACGCACGTGAAGTAAGATATAAGGAAAGGAACGTGCCGAATGGGCAATATTCGTGTCTTTATTTCTGCCAGACGAATTGTCGAAGAAAGTCGGTTTTTGTCCCGGAGGATACGTGTAATAGGAGAGAACGAGAGGCCGTCGTCAATGAAAGCATTTCCAGCAGATAGACGATTTTACGAGGGGTATGGTGACCGAACTGAGAAGGGAGGGTTGGTCCTTAAGTCAAATCGCAGCTGATACTCACATGGATGCGAGCACGGTGCATCGGCTATGGCGAACACGGTTGGAACAAGGGAATGTTGGAAGAAGGAGGGGTGCAGGTGCAGCCAGAGTGACGTCAGCACGCGTGGATCGACGCATCCACCGACAAGCTGTGGCGGTCCCCCAAGTCACTTGTACCGCGATTCTGCAGCATGTGCAAGATACCCTGGGTGTTCCCGTGTCGACGAGAACCATCACTTACGGCCTCCGTTAAAAGACTGTCATTGACACCACAGCATAGACGCCAACGTTTAGATTGGTGCTGGAAAGGAGCGATGTGGATGACAGAACGGCGAAACGTCGAGTTCTCAGATGAGTCACGCTTCTGTTTATCCAGTGACAGTCGCCGCATACGTGTGTGCCGTCGACGTGGAGACAGATCTAATCGGGCAGTAACTGCGGAACGCCCCACCGCGGGACAACGTGGCATAATCGTTTTGGGCGCTATTGCCTACGATTCCAGGTCACCTCTAGTTCGTATTCAGGGCACTATGACGGCCCAACGATACTTGGATAATGTACTGCGGCCGGTAGCTGCATAATGCAATTTCTCAGCAGGATAACGCCCGACCACACAGTGCTCGCAACTGCCAACATGCTCTACAAGGTATACAGATACTTCCCTTTCCATCGTACTCTCCTGACCTGTCACCAATCGAACATGTGTGGGATGTGATTGGACGCAGTTTGCAGACTCTGCCCCAGCCTCGTTCAGAAGACGAACTGTGGCAAATGGTTGAAAGGGAATGGAGAGCCATCCCTCAGGCACCATCCGTACTCTTATTAACTGTATGCCTAGACGTGTTTCCTCGTGCATCGCTGTCCGCGCTGGTCCTACATCCTACTAAGCCGACGCCGTTCTCGCTCTGTATTCTGACTATCATTTTGAAATAAAGGTCACTTATTGCTGCTCGCTGTCTCTGTCTTTTTTTCAAATTTCATCACTTTCTGACCACTCCTTCTTGGTGTTGCAATTTCAATGTCGAGCAGTGTATGTACATGTATTACACGATGGGAAAATTAAAAAAAAAAAAAAAAGCAAGTGATCGCAAATTTGCAAGAATTATTTGCGAATGCCTCTGTGAAAATTCTCTTGCAAAGAACATATTAGAGGAAATCATCTGAGATTTATATTAAGCACGGTAAAATTCATAAAAGACATTATGCTAGCTAATTATTTCATTTTCAAGAAACTGTATAAACTATCAGTTTTCTTCCCAAGAAATACTTTTCTTTTCTGTTAGCGGTTAGAGGGATTTAGCAGAGGTCTGGCAGCTGACGATACAAATATTTATGATCCTGAGCAATGAATACAATGAAAATATTTACGGATGGTAACTATCTAAGATTTAGTTTAGCAACTAGATTGTAACATGTCTCAGTGATATAGCATATTGGCAGTGCATGTAAAGCGGCGATCAGATAAAATGGTATACGTTTTTATAGGTATGCGAGTTTGTTCATATCGTAGACATATTTTCTACAACTCGTTTGTTTCGCGCCTTCAGAAACTCAGGGGCAAAACACTTTCACTCTTTCTTGACATACCCTAGAGCTAGTTTATACCGTGTACCATTCTTTTAGACTGATATAGAAGCAATATAACTGTTTAGGTTTCCAAAACTGAAAGATGATCGTTGTAATTTCACTCTTATTTATGGCTCTTTAGCCCTCCTCCCAATATTTTACAAATTTATTTTACAATTAAGGCGAATTTTACGAAGATAGGGTTATATTGGAATTTACTCTTACAAGGAAGTAATTTTTTTCATAAGATAGACTTAATGTTCTAAAATTGAGCATGTTTAAATTTTTTAAGCAGCTTGAATGCATGCAAGCACCTTCTTGCCGAGTGCGAATATTGTAAAAATGAAAAGAAAACTGAATTTAAAATTGACTATTGGTACCTGTTATTGGGTTGTCTGAAAAGTCATGACGTCTGTCATGGGTTGTTTGAAAAGTCATTTTTTCTACATTCTTCAAAGGTCATTTATTTATATAAAGAACAATATGAAGTCAGTCAATAGTATATTGCCCGTTTTATTGGATAACTTATAAGGTATATCTCCCACAGTCTTAGCGTGCCTTCGTGGTGTAACGGTCAGCACACTGAGCCGGTATTTCAGAGGTCCGTGGTTCGATTCCCGGCGAAGGAATTGCATATTTTTCATCTCTCTTGTTCAAAAAAAATACCTAATGTCTCTACACTGGCGCCCGAACTAAAAGGATTGTGGATGATGACTCTCCACACCCAGGATTTGGCGACTAGGTCCCCTAAAACCCTAGTCGCCCTTTAAAAAGAGGAGTATATAAGGTATATCTCCCACAGTCTTAGCGTGCCTTCGTGGTGTAATGGTCAGCACACTGAGCTGGTATTTCAGAGGTCCGTGGTTCGATTCCCGGCGAAGGAATTGCATATTTTTCATCTCTCTTGTTAAAAAAAAATACCTAATGTCTCTACAAACTGTTTGGTTTCTTTTAAAAAACTTCGCAATTGGTTGTTCACAAAAGTTCATAGGCGAAAAGTAGAAAAAGGGCTGATTCACAGCCTCATTTGAATTCAATATTATATCATGAAAGAAATTTTGAAGGGAGCGAAACAAGTGAAAATCTGAGACCACAAGATAAGTGGCAACACTTTTCATTCGAACTTTATAATCTTTGTCAGGTAATCAAACTCGTGTACTGTCTCGCTTTATGGGGATAGAATGCAGTTCCTACGCGATTAATGAGTTCTGAAAGTTTCTGGAAAATGGATTCGTTGAAACTGTCCAACTGGCGACAACACACCTTCGAAGTAGTTTGTTGGCTGCTTCGTAGGAGCTTGGAAACAAGACCACACAAAAGTTTGATCACTGACAAAAATTATTGGAGTTCAAATGAAAATTGTTGCCCCATGTATCATACACGCCTGATCTTGTGTCCTCTCACTTGTTTCTTCCCTTTAAAGTTTCTTTTGTGATATTATAAGGTAGCTCTCCCACCTTCTTCGCACAGTTTCGTGGTGTAGTGGTCAGCACACTCGACGCGTATTCGAGAGGTCCATGGTTCGAGTCCCGACGAGGGCATTGCTCATTTTTCATGTTTCCTGCTTCTAAATAACCTAATGTCTCCCTAATGATTGGGTCCACTAATCCCCAGTCGCCCTTTAAAAGGGGGAGTATATAAGGTATTTCTCCCGCCTTCTTTGTATGCCTTCGTGGTGTAGTGGTCAGCACGGTCGGCGCGTATTCGGGAGGCCCGTGGTCCGAGTTCCGGTGAGAGCAATGCTCATTTTTCACATCTCATGCTTCCAAATAACCTAATGAGTCTACAATATAGCATTCAGTTCAGAAGAGCCCTTTAATCAGCATCTTGTTCAGCTGTTCGCCGATAAAGCTGAGTTCTTTTCTGAATGAGGAATTGCGAAGCTCATTAAAAGAAAGTAAAAGTTATGCAACTAAACGGGCAAAATACTCTCGATTGCTTATTGTTCTTTATATAAATGAAGCATCTTTGAAGAACATGGAAAAAAAAACGCGTCCTGACTTTTCAGACAACCCAAGAGAATAGAACGGAAGTTATCAAATGGAGTAAATTTATTTTACCGTTTGCTACGTGAAATTTAAATGCTAATGGATTCTGAATTTTCTTGTTCTAATGTGTCAGTCTCCCTTTTTAATGCGATTAATAGATGCTGAAATTTTCAGCATCTATTTGTAGTTAAACATAATCAGAAACAGCCATTGAGGTAAAAGTTGCGTTTTATTAAAGATCTTCTCAATTATTTTTAACTTTCGTGACTCTATGATCCATTTCGATATCGTTCTCAAACTTGTCCATTGTATTTTATTCCTATGCGTTAATGTATGTTTACCCACAGCCATCAACATTGCATAAAACATAGGAATTCCATTTTGGAAGTGGTTATAACCTTGAATTCAGGCTTCTATGAGTCACAGCCCAATCCATTCATCTTTCTTGACAATGTTCTATTTTTCTCCATTTAAATGGCTCTATTTCCTGTCTTACGTTTTGCACATGAAAAGTAAGGGATACTTTTAAACAAAAATTTGTTTCAGAAGTATGACCCCCCGAAAAAATATATCATGAAAAATGCAAAAGAAAATATTGGAAATAGATCTAATCGTGAGGGTATTTACTTATTAAAAAGCACCAAAGACTAATATTCCCACATTCCAATTTCAGACTACAGGGACAATAACAACTCACATCCATTATAAGAACCTCATTCCAATACTGGGGAAGGTTGTGATTCGTAATATGCTACTTGTGACGCAATACTTGGGAAATAAGCATGACATTTGTTAAGCGTTTCCCCTGCGTTCCGACCGTCTCAAACGCAACCCCGGCTGGCATTCTGCCAAAACACATAGACTCGTCCAAAAGGGGCGTTATTATTTGCTGCGAGGTGAAAGCTCAGGTGAAAATCTTCTTTTCTCCGGAAAGAGATAAGCTGGAGGGGGAAAAAGTACTCATCTTTCCACCCTATTTTGAGAATAATTCAGTCAGAATGGCGCATGCGTGTTTGCGCTTATGCTCGTGGATGAGGCGGTAAAATTCACCTAAATATGAAGGATATTTATTTTTTACGTTCTTCGTACATCCTTCGCAAGCAGACCAAAATAGGGATGTTTTATGACGTATATCCTAATACTATCCATTGGCTATTATTTACACTGAAAATTTCCAGTCGATTCGCCATCTTGACTTTCCGATGATTAATTAGCATCCTCAAGGATAACATTTCATTTTCCTGCTTCAGCGTAGATTACCATCCTTCTGAACATTATTATTCTAGAAAACAACAAATATTGAATCAGATATCAATGGATTAATTAACGATGCATATCATATGCACCTTCCTGTTGCTAAACTTAGATAATTTCTTATCAGTATTCCTCATTCTGTAACTTCATAAAGAAATTTTAATTAAATAAATTAAAAAAAATGGTTGCGATAATCCCGCAATGTTTATAGTTGTCTTAGGCTGAACTCCAAACTTTGTAAGCATATATACACGCGCACACATACACACACACATACATATATGCGTGTGTGTGTGTAAGAACAAAAGGATTCTTATATAATGTATATTCTTGAATTTACTTTTGCTTTTACTTTTGTATTTGAAATGAAAAGAGAGTGTAGGGGATATGTCTTCTAAAGTAAGCATCTCGTTCAGATTAGTTTTGTTAATGAGAAACTTTAATTTTAAAGATTATTTGCTTCTTAACAGGATTCTTTTCTTTAAGTGGACAACTATCTTTATTTTGATTTAGTATCAATTATGAATTATGAATTGAATCTAGCAAATAATTTGATGCTTACCTGGGAGTAAGATGAAACACTCTCCCTTATTTTAGTTGTTGTTAATGGATGGTAGATTGGTTTATCCCCTTGATAAGTCGCTTAATCTGCTTATCAATAACGATAACTGTTTTTCAATACTTAAATAAGTTTTACTTTTGATTTTGGCATTTTTGCGATTTAAGTTTTTTTGACTGTTTTTAAAGCAAAGAAGAAATAGAAAATTCGTTTTTAAATTCTTTTTAAAATTCTGACAATACCTTTTTGATGACGATTTTAAATTGAATTTCTGTTCCTTGGAGATATTATATGGAAAGTTTTTCTGTTATTATAATTTATTGTGAATTATTGCTTTATTACTTTGCAGCTTTAGCACAAGTCTTGGACTAATTAATTTCCTTTTGATTACTTTAATATTGAATTTATATACATAAGAATCCTTTTGTTCATGCTTCATCTAAGAATTATTTTGTTTTTGTAATATATATAATATATAACAAAAACAAAAAGGATTCTGAGATGATGGCCTAGAATCATAAGTTTTTTTCCCCTTCCTGTGCCAGATTTATTTATCGCTGTAATATTTCAAGTCAGATTTTGCACAAAAGCTGAGAATTTTATGGATTTAGAGGCTTATAAACTACAGTCCTAAACTGTAAAGTTGTTGATATTTACATAAAAGAGAGGGGATCTGACATTTATGGCGCTTTCTTTTATTGTGACTCTAGCGCCATCTAAATTTTTTTCTGTGTTATCTAGGTATTCTCATAAAAGAGTAGGAAAGAATCTACCGCACAAAGGGTTCTTCAATCATATCGACAGATGAATGGCATTTACGACTGAAATCCAGTCTTCCAGTTTTATGGTTACGGTTGTTATCAAACACAGATGCGAAGCGCAATGGGAAAAATTCCAGATTTGGAAGCACATATATATTAGATGAATTTATTTAATGTCTGAAAAAAGACTGTAAAAGAATTTTTGTAGCGTGTAAATAAAGGCTGAGAGCTTGCTTCCACTTTGATGGAAGTAGCTCGACCAAAAAGCAAAAAATAGTATTTCTTTAACCGTTTCACTGTAAATAGTTGAAAGGCTGTTTTTAGAGGGACATTAGAACTTCTTTTTTGACTTACATACAAATGGGTCAAGAAAAAAAAAAAAAAAAAAAACAAAAAAAAAAATCCTCCCAACTTTGTTTGCAGATGATTACTTGATTATTATTTTGTAGATGACTGCAGATGATTATCAAAAAGTTTGTGCTTCGGGCATGTTATAGTGATGGTAAGGGGGGGTAAAATGCATATTAAAAAAAGCAAAAGATTACTTCCAGGTGCGAGAAACCCTGTACAAAAAAACAAATTTATAATTTTTCTTTGTCATTTGTTGTAGTTAAGTTTTATTTTGCTCGTTTTTACTGTTTGCTCGTAAATGTGAGTCAAATTTTGAAATCAGTTTGTAGAGACATTAGGTATTTATTTGGAAGCAGGAGACATGAAAAATAAGCAACGCCTTCGCCGAGAATCGAACCACGGACCTCGCGGTTACGCTCAAGAGTGTTGACCATTACACTACTAAGGTGGGAGAAATACCCTATATACTTCCTCTTTTAAAGGGCGACTGGGGATTAGGCGACCCAATCATCAAATCCCGGTGGTGAAGAATCATCATCCACTACATCTGTAGTTCGGGCGCCAGTGTAGAGATATTAGGTTATTTCGAAGCAGGAGTGATGAAGAATAAGCAACGCCTTCGCCTGGAACCGAAGTATGAACCTTTCAGTTACGCGTGGAGCGTGCTGACCACTACCCCACGAAGGCATGCGAAGAAGGCGGGAGAAATACCTTATAAGTCTTTGATCCATTTCTATTTTCTTGAAACGCACATACATATATATTTGTTATAACAATACAATGGTTATTTCAAAATTCAATACAGATTTTTTCAAAATTCATTCTGGAAACAATTTTTAACGGATTTTTAGAGCATTATCTCTCAACCTCATCATTGCAGAATTTTTTATCTTTGCATCGTAAGATAAATAGAAAAAATAATTTCTCGATTTCTCTGAGATCTCTCACTCAATGCCAAACCCAATCTTTGGCGAATTTTTCAAAATCAATCCATAGTTTGCTAACAATCGTATTAATAATAGTGGATATTAAATCAGAATTGTGAGATAAAGTTAATAAATATTGAAATAACAGATTGCTAGATATATGTCCGGATAGTAAATTAACCTTAATTAACCTTAAACTGTCCGACCTAAATTTCTGAGACATTGACTAGATTCACTTATAATGCGTCCGACAGAATTGCGTGTTCCAGCTATTCACGGCAAAGTCAAAGAAACTTACAGAATAGTTTTGTATTATTTTTATTAAACACCCACAATTAGTGAGGTAGAATAAAATTTTACTTTTTTGTGTATTTGTTTTCCCACTCTTAAGTTAATCTTGTAAAGTTCTACTGTCCTTCTGTTGTGTAGAATCTTGAGAAATAGTGATTTCACTGAGGAAGGATTAAAACTGCCCTATATTAAACTCTAATCTATTTACTATGCGTCAACTTGACGCTAACGTACTACGCCTAAACTGAAACTGAAACACGGTAACTGAAACAGTAGAATCAAACTTAAGAATTCAAGATGTTTACAAATAGTAGAATTACACTACAGGGCTCATATAATCGTGTAGCCTACAGCGTGTAGATGAGTCCAGTGGCAGCACGATAATAGAGCTTAAGCCACGTCAAACCAGCAGTAACTGCTAAACAGAAGTTTGCGTATACTCACGCATGGCAATGTCCCGGACTCTCTCTCTCTCTATTGGAACGTCGATATTTAACTTATTCTTCCACTGGTAGAATTTGCATTTCTTACGCGCGCTACCAAATTTAAATATTCTGGCACTGACAATTAGGGGAATGAAGGCTTATAGGAAAGTAACTTAAAATTAAAATTAACAGGTTTTTTAAAACAAATATAAATCCTTACAATCTATAGTAGATAAACACGCATATTAACTTTAAGGTAACACTGAAGGGTTATGCTGAATTTCAGTATTTTAGTTTGGCCTTAAATACTCCTGAGTTGCTAGGTCATTATGAGAGTACTCCTATGGACAGATGCAATAGTTTCTTATAATACTACATACTGCTGAAAATTCTGATTTATTTCAGATTTTATATTACGCCCAAAGGGGCGTTCTTTCTTATTTACACGCACGTACACGTTTCGAGGGCATTTGGGCTAAAAATATTTAAAAACAGTATATCTTTATATTGGATTTTTTGATCTGGATAAAACTGGAGACAATTTTTTTCCCTTCCCGTACAGTGTTGCTGCTGCTCGCATTGAAATCGTTGAGTTTATTAATAAAAAATTTGTTAAAATTTTACGATATATGAAATAGACAATAAAACCAATTCCAAATTCGGGCTTCCGGGTGACCCTGTTCGGGTGGAGGACTATGTTATTCAAAACTGGCCGTTGTTTTTTCACAATGCGAGAAACATACATACATTCATACATATTCTTCATCATTTAGTTTCTTTAAATTTATATTTGGTGACAACAATTTGAAAAGTGGTACAACGCTTTTAGAGATTCAACGCAAAATGCCGTTTCCAGACTAATAGCCCTTCCGAGCTAACGTTCCTTTGGGCTAAAGAAAAAGTAACAATAACATGCAAATAAGAAATATAGTTCTTTTTTTTTCTTTCAACATACCCAATTGAAATTACCTTATAATCTGCTTTAGAATCATCAACTCTCTGAATATGCTACTTCTCAATCAGTACTTACAGTGATGAGCTTGGGGGTTATGATACGAAATAGACGGAAATACAATTTAAGTTATATAGCACATTCCCCCGGAATAAGTATTAATAACGGAATCTAACGTAGTTCCGTATATATCGGAATATGTTATATTTTCCGAAACTTAGTTTATTTTATTTTCTCTTTCTAGATATCAATGGAAGTCAGTATGAATTCCTTACATTTTTACGTTTATCGGACATTCCATTCCAGACATTTTTCACGCCGAATGACTGAAAGCAATTCTCAGCTTGAGTTTTCAAATTACTGTCATTGTTAGTACATGGGAAAGCTGCACCCATTTTTATAGTTTTAGAAATTTTATTACCTTAAATTTCATCTCCACATTGTATTCTTTAGCATAAGTTCTAAGGCTAAGGTTAAAAGAAATTGGAAGAAAAAAAATAAATCCAAGAATTAAAATTCCAGAGAAATAATAGCAACACCAGGTATATTTTACTTCTTCTTGAATGTTGCACTTATGAATTTCTGCATGACTAATAATGCTTCTAATGTCTTAACGCTGTTACTATATGCATTCGATTATTGCTGCATTCAAATATACTTATCAAAGCGGTAGGCCAAAAAATGTAAGCTGAGAACGTAGTTCATTGCAGAAACGAAAGGTTAAGCAATTTCTGTAATTTTTAATGCCTCAGTTATTATATGGGAAATAATTCCTGAAATAGGAAACTTGATTCCACACATTTATTAAAATAAAGATCTTGTCATCTGTACACTATTTCTGAGCTGTAGCAATGATAGAGATTGCTTTAAATCCACTTACAGAAAACTCGCTTTCTTAAAAGACTCATCAGAGGAAGAAAGCGGGCATGAAAGCATGAAATAACGCTTTCAGTCTCCTAGAAATTAAAAAAAAGTGTTCATGAAATTATTCGAAAGGAAAAATTCAGTTTCAGAACAGCAGCAGTAAATTTAGGAACGGATACTTTTCCTGCATTTTGCTTTTGTTTAGTGTTTTGTAATCCCTTATTGCTTTTTTTTCCCATAACAATGTGTGGGGTTTTGCTTATTTAATTCAGTATTCAATTCTTGAACCCCACAAACACTAATAAGCCAATAATCGTTTAAGCGTGTGAATAGAGACGTAAGACTTACGAAGGGTTACCTACCCTTTATTTCTCAGAATAAATATGATACAATCAGTTCCTAACTCGGAAGGTACAGAAAAGCCTCCACTTAGGCTTGAACTTAAATGAATATAAAATTAAACTAAACTAAGCTTAACTAAAGCTAACTGAAAGATGTAGCCGAAGCTATCAAGATTATCAGTAGTTGGCCCCTAAATCTTAATTCAGTCGACGAAGCCAAACAAGGGCCTAAAGTATAGCCGGGCGTAGCAGTAGCTTAGAGAGACGTAGCCAAAAGGCAAACGCGCGCTAGTCAGGAACTCGGGCTCTCTCTCGAAATCGATGAAACATCGACTTAAATATTACTGTTTACTCATTTGCATTAACTGCGTTTTTGAAATTACATTGTGGTAGGAAATTGTAAGCTGAAACTAGAAAGATAGGAAAGGTGCACAAAATTAGGATAAACCTTACAAATGGTTTAAAAAAATTGCATTTGCATATTAAGTAAATAAGTAGAAGCATATAAAAAGACTTCGATTTGAACGTACATTCGCACAAATATTTTTATGAATTTTGCATAACGTAACGTGAAGAGAGTGTGGTATGTCGAAAAAATAAGGTTACAGGGGCAAGTCTCTTTAGCATTCAATTTAACATGACTATCTCACTAAATTGGCGACGTTTCGCCACGATGGATGGGATTTTGATAAGTAACTTTTGTCGCCAGGTTTGGCGAAAAATCACGAAAGGGCAAATTCAGCGACCATTTGGCTACAGTTTGTTCGGTTCTGTATAGTTGTAATTGTTACTGTAATTGGACAACTATAATTGATCCCTATATCTACTAACTGTAACCGTATCCGGCCCTTATATGTAACTTTGACCTTATACGCCTTCCTGTAATTTCCAGAAATTGAAAGTACCAGATATTTCTCGGCGACAGGCGGAAAACTGTGTAAGCCAGGAGAGAGTAAACCTCGAAGTATTGAGTACGGAGTACTCCATGCGAGCTTCACTGTTTAAATGCGCTTTGCATTGCGTTGTGTTTAGTAGTCTGAAGCGGTAACTACTGATTGTGCTTAGTAGTAGTGTGTCTTAGTAGTCTGAAGTGATGACTACTGATTGTGCTTAGTAGTAGTGTGTCTTAGTAGCCTGAAGCGGTAACTACTGATTGTGCTTTGTCGTACTGGGAAGTGGTGTACTTTTTGGGAAAGTTCCAGAACTGTAAAGTGTTTAGTTTGGGAAAATAAAGACTATTAAGCTATGACCGGTTCTGTGTGCATTCAATCCATTACGAACAATATGAACGCACGCAACAACATTAACGTACATAAATATACATAAGTTTTACTTTTAATTGAGGTATATATCTGATATTTTATAGTGGAAAGTCAATTGAAACTTTCAATTCAATGCATGATTTTATAACGCTTTAATTTGGGTTTCAACTGCGCGTCATGACGAAGGAGCACTATATACGCAGTCATGGAAAGCTGTTATACTCGTTTTCCTGATCAGACTCGAATTTCTGTCACACCTCAAGTTCATTTTTAAGAATGCGCAATAATTTGAAACTTCCATTTTTTATGTAGTGAAAACCTCTCAAAGCGATAATATTTACTGGATGAGCACCTATGAAAGTCAGCAATATTTATGAGAATCTGATTAAATAATCATTGCATTAAAGAGGATTTACTGTAAAAAATTTCTTTGGTTGCCTTTTTCAATCTGTTTTCTTTCATATGATTTTTAGTTTTTCTTTTTATTTATAATTAATTCTTCCTTCCGTGACATTAACTTAAAGCATTGTTTGCTATATCACAGGGATGGCTAAACTTTAACACGAAAGGAGACGCAGGACAGATTTTATGAACGTTCGAGAGCCGCAAGTTCAAATTTATATCGTTTTAAAAATAATGAGACAGATTTGGAATATAAAGAAATTTTTGAAGTAAATTAATGAATATCTGATTAACATCGTCACATATAATATGAATACGTAATACACATCTCATATCTACCGTTTTTGTGTTCACAAAAGTTAAGTAGCAAGAAAATCAAAATTTGTAACTCTTATACTGGGCGTTTGAGACTTGAGCGTTTTTTCTTTTGGTGGAGAAACCAAATATTTTCTTCCCATTTCCTTTATACCTATTCGCTTATAATTATTGTTGTTTTATTTTAATAGAAGTAAAATGGATCAGAAGCATATTCATTGGTCTACAATTACATAAAAAATCTGATGTGTACACCACATGACTTCCTTATACGGAACATTAAATTATACGCAATTTTCCTGCATTTCACTTAAACATATTGAATTAACAGTTAATGAATTTTGAATTAAATCTACTTCGTCGATGGCGCATAAACCACGACAGAATAAATGCACTCTTTAAAGTTCTCTATATTTATTTACCATAGCCACACTTCAGCACTAAACACAAACGATTTCACAGACGCTTACCTAATGCGTATGCGCTGCTAATTAATTCAGTTCTCACTTCGTGGTGAGATAAAAATTCAAAATATTTTCATTAAAAATTGAAAGATATAGAAAAACATAAAACACCAAGTACAACTAAAACAATTAAAAAAAATAATTTTTAAAATTAAAGTTACAATTTGTATGCAAAAACAAGCTAATAACTTAAATTATAATGCCCGAATGAATCAAGCACAATTTAATTCGCAGTAACAAAAGAAGCCATTACTTTGTTGTTGCCGAAGCTTAGTTTCTCTAGATTGACAACAAATCCACTATTCTGCTAAGCTTCAAATGTAAACAAATATGGGCGCTATCATAACCAAAAATTAGGCTTAGCCGCACTTAAAAAACTTTTAAATTGTTGATAATTCCATAATTATGGCATGCAGGTTAACTGAAGTCATAATATTTTAACCAAAAAATAAGAACAACATAATTATTCAATCATTTTTAAAGCAAAAAATGCGCAATTTACAAACATACAAGAATAAAGAAACTGAGCTCACCGAGCCGAGCAACAGAGAGGGTATATACACTCTTAGACAAAAAAAAAAGACGCACCAAGAAGGAATTATCCGAATGGGACGAAAATCGGTAGAAGCGATGTACGTGTACAGAAAAATAAATGATTACAGTTTGAGAAAAATTGGATGATTTATTGAAGTGGTAGAGTTTTACAAAGTGAAAACGTATGTAAAGCGTTTGTTCACCTCTGGCCCTTATGCAAGCAGTTATTCGGCTTGGCATCGATTGACAGAGGTTGCGGATGCCCTCCTGAGGGATATCGTGCCAAATTCTGTCCAACTGGCGCGTTAGATCGTCAACATTCCGAGCTGGTTAGAAGGCCCTGCCTATAATGCTCCAAACGTGCTCAATAGAAGAGATTCGGCGACCTTGCTGGCCAAGGTAATGTTCGGCAAGCACTACGGCAAGCAAGAGAAACATGTGCAGCGTGGGGGTGAGCATTACAAGAGCAACACAACGGGCCTTAGAACTTCGTCGACGTACCGCTGTGCTGCAAGGTTGCGACGGATGACAACCAAAGGTGTCCTACTATGAAATGAAATGACATCCCAGACCATCACTTCTGGTTGTCGGCCTGTCTGCCGGAAGACGGTCAGGTTGGTATCACACCGCTGTCCGGGGCATCTCCAGACTCACCTTCGCTGGTCATCGGGGCTCAGTTCAAAGCGAATCTCATCACTGAAGACTATTCAGTGACATCCCAGTGCGAATGAGCCCGATACCACTGAAAAGGGGCTTGGCGTTGTACAGAGGTCAATGGTAGTCGGCACAAGAGGCGCCGTGACCTCAGCCCCCTTTCTGTGAGCCGTCTATGAATGGTCCTTGCGGTCACTGAAGCACTAGTTGCACGTACAGTCGATGATAATGATGCATCTGGGGTTAGGATCAGTCTGGCTATTAAGATTTTATGAAGGAAGTGTCAGATGGACATGATGATCGAAAATTAGAAGACATAAAATATCAACAGATTAAAAGAAGCGTAATGCTGGCATCATAGCTGGGGTAACCGGTGGAGTAATGGCAAACCGCACATTGAGGTAATCAATGATAACGAATTTCGCTTATTGCGCATGCTCAGTAGTGTGCCGTTGGCGTGGGCGAAAATACTGACGAATAAAAATAAACAACCCTACACAAGCCTGTTCGTCATGCAGACCTTAGCGAGTCTTTACGATTGCAATACTATGGACACTTTTTTTGTACTTACTCTGTTTCATTTCATTTTGGTTTATTTTGTTCATAAACATTTAATATCAGTTATTTGTAATAATTTCTTTGGCTTTAATTAAGTAATTTAAACTAGATATATTCCTTAAGTTGTTAAAGTATTTATGAATGGAACGCATGGTAAATAATCGATTGCTTTTATTCCTCAGAAGTACAATCAATAAACAACATCATGTAATGTTTCCTGTTTTGTAATCCTTCTTAAACGAAAATTTTGGGAGTTTACAATCGATATTTACACTCTAAGTAATGAAGCAACGTACAACCTAACAAGTTTTAAAACCTCGAACTGTTTACGTTCAGATAACAGAACATACACCATATACCATATTTATCTTTTTTTAAAATTACGCCAAATTCAAAAATTTTTTTAAATTACGCGAAATCGTAATTGCGCCAAATTCTCTTCTGGGCATGCGCAGTGTGCGTAATTCGTTTGACATTGTTCAACTGAACGTGCAGTCTGCCATTACGCTAACCGGTGCAGCTGCAGACCGGCAATATAAGGGGTGAAAAATTTTAGATATGACGGGCAGCAAAATGCCTCTAACCTAGTGCGATATTTTATCGGCGACTGTAAGCTAGTGCCCCTAACTTAGTGCAGAAAAATGCCTCTAAGCTAAAACGAGGGAGAAAGAAAGAAGATCATCAAACAAGAAATAGAAAAATACGAGAAAATATCACAAGGTAAAAAGATTTCACCAATACCAATGCGCCGATTTTGACAGAAACTTTGGAGAAAAGATACATTTGAGTTCTGTTGATCTCTCATTGCTTGATGTAACGTTATTGACATGAAGATTTGATGATTAAAGTGAAAGATCTCTATCTTGAATAACAATATTTGATAAAATGGGAATTTAACATTTTAACTTAAATTTAAATCGTTGTCAAACCAGTGATTCTTCCCACGACTCCAAATATTTTAGCATCCACAACCATTAGTGAAAATAATTAGGATCTCTGCCTAGGATTACCAAGGAAAGATAGAGTTTCGTGTGGGAAACGTGTTCATTAAGCATATTATTGTGAATGGTGGCGAAATCTGTGAAGCAATTGTATAAAAAGGCCAGACTTGCTTAGCGATAGGAAATTAATTTTGAAGGAGTACCGCAGAAAATTAAGACATGTTTCCTAACCATGTAAGATGCTTAAGGTTCACTCCACCAAAAATAAAATCCTCATGAAATTTCTTCCACAGATTAAAAAAAGCTCTATATGGATTGCAAAGCGAAACAGGTTTCTTCAGCAGTTACTCACATCTTTCAAGGACTGAATAAATGTACTACCCTACAACGAATAGCAAATGTTCCAGGCGGATCGCAACTGTTGTGAACAATGGGATCACACAGGAATGCAAGCAGATACTGGCCGAAGCAAAATTAACTTGAGAGAAAAATATTAGGGAGGATGATTAAATAAAAATATTAACATTGTGTTTTAGATCAGCTTCGTATGTATTCCGATGGCCATTACCTGTTCAAAAAGTAACATAACCTGAATAGTAATTACCAGAAATGGAATTATTTGTAATTTTACGTATTTGTTGCTCTGACGATAAGCCAGCAATGGACAGTTTGAAATCTACCAAATTTTTAAATGCATAACATCAGAAATTAAATTAGCGATAAATTAAGAAAGTGGCACTGCATGATTTCTGCTTCAAATTCCATTTGTATTAAAAAATGAAACTATATTCATTCAAGTCGCATTTCAGATTTTCGCAAGTAGCTTGCGAGTCGCAGTTAAGGTGTCGGAGAGCCGCAGTTTGAGATTGTCTTTTATATAAAATTACATTGAAACCTCTATATTATGTTCCGACATTTTACATTTTACTTACTACAGCGCAATAACAATGAGGCTTTAAAATAAGCTTATCGAAGTGCATTGACTATTTCTTCGTTCCATGCATTTTTAATCTAATGAAAGTTTCCGACGCACTTTTTTACTATTGTATTTTACATTTGAAATATTTTTCAGTAATTTATGAAAACATGTTAGCAGTATAACGTTTAGAAGAGAAAGGATAACTTTGACTAGATTAAATCAATTAAGATTTATTCTATTATCTCCGTAAGTAATTTCCTATCCTTTCAGGAAGTTCTCAGACAGGCGCTTTTCTTCAAATCGAAAATTAGTTTTAATGCAACTCGTATTACTGTTTTAGTAACCCTTTATTTCCCGGCGGGACTTCAATCCCATCAATAAAATCGCTCAATTTTGTCCCGACGGGACGTTTTAGTCCCAACTTTAAATTAAAAAAAAAGCAATGAAAATTTTATAGCACTTTTGTAAGTTGAATGCGAGATGTTTCTCATGCATAAAGAAATATAATAAAAAAGTTACAAACTCGTTCTTAAAAAGTAAGTAATTTGGAACATAAAGGGTTAAATTGTGTAACACAGTATTTTAGATGCGGTTTAAATTGCGTGACATTAGCAATTTTCTGTTAAAGCGGCTCCCTTGCTTAGCCACCAAAAATTAGCAAATTTAATGGCCCAATCTGTGAGAAGAAAATTTCAAACACCACTTGCTCATCAGCGGCCGAGCGTAAAGTAGCTGAACACTGGACAGTTCGGTACGGGCATCGAATATTGAACAGCGAATTGGCTGCATGGGCGTTTTTGTGGTTTTCCCCATGCGTATCTTGCAAATGAGCCAGTTTCCTTTGCAAAATCCTCCAAGAAGGCCTCCCTTTCCTTTGGCAGATATCCCTCTAGTTCTTTGCTATAAATCAAATCAAACCAAATAAATTCGAATGCTGCTAAACGTTTATACGGTGTTATTTTAAGGAGGAAGTGCTGATTTTTCTTTCCTGATATCCTACAGCAATAAAAATGGCTACTGAGAAAACATATTCAACATTCGGCCTGAAGATAAAAATTCTTAAAGTTGAATCCTTTAAAGGAAAGAAGTTTTATATTGTAATAAAGCCAAAAATGTCACTATCCACTCGTCAACTATTCTGAAAGTAAGGGATATTAGAAGATTACTCAGAGTCTGGCATTCTTTCACAGACAAGTGAAAAAATATTTCTTCCTATGAACTTGAAAGTATCTTACAAAAATGGATCATGAAACTTAATTTTTCTGATGTTATTTTACATTCTAAATGCAATTTGTTTAAAGAAGCTGTCGCAAATTACGTTTTCTCCATTTAATCTCTTAAATTATAGTTTCAAAGAAAAGTGCGAAAACGAAACTCACTGTTTTTAATTTTCAGAAGCGAATCTTAATTCATTTTGCTACTACGAACCCGAGCTTCTCTTCCTATACGTGCATAAAGCATTTCATACTTGAGAAAACAATTACTAATTTTATTCCTCGTGTTTTTGAACTGGTGTCTTCCCAGATGTGCGGCATGTGAATATTTACTCAGCTGGAACATGTCACGAATCTCATTTGCTGCAAGACAGCGGTTTTGTAAGCGACTGTTTAGGCATCTGATAAGGATGGAATTTTGTATTCTTTGATCTCTTAACGCGGGTTAACAAACACGGATTGTCCTCATTAACGAGCTCTGAGCGTCAGGTGTGCTACTGAAACTTGATTCAACATCACTGAATATTTCTGAAACAGCAGTGTCTGAAAAAACTTCGTTAAAAGAGTATTGAGGAAGGGAAAAAACAACAGACATGACCATAGACCATAGAAGGATATTTTTTAATCATTAATAATCAAACTAAATTACTTTGTTCTTTTAATAAAAAATTTAGTGCTTTAGTAGCCACCTCATATACAGGGTGGTCATAAAGAAACTTTGCCAACATCTGAACTTCTAGCGTCGGTTCCGGTAAACCGATCGAGATGAGATTGCAAATATAGTTATTCGGAGGTATGCGCTCGAGATTCTGTGAACGGCAACACAGGGGCGCTCACGGTTACGGTTATAGTTGCAGAAAGTCGAAAATGTCGAACGGCAACGCCAACGTTTTTCAGTCACAAAATGTTCAGCGTCAGAGAAAACCCTAAATAGTGCTGGAACGGTACCGATATGTCCAAAAGCTGTCATGAAGCATACACAACAAAGAGTTCTGAAAACCGGCCAACGAAAGACGATCTGGGCGCACGCAGACAATTTGCATATGACAGAGACAAGACACCGATCACTGATGACAACACATATCAGACAAACGAATACCTTTATTTAGATAAAAAATTTTCTAAATGGGTGCTATCACAGGCAAGCATGTACTGCATCGGGAGACGGTGGACAGTACCGCTGAACACAAAATGGCATGAGGAATGTCTGCAATCCCACGCCGTACAGAATCCTTTAAATTCGACAAAGTTTGCGGATTGTACAGGTAAACTCTGGATTTGAGATATCCCCAAAACCAGAAATCCATAGGCGTCAGATCGGGGTATCGCGGAGACCAAGGAAAAGGATAATGGCGTGAGATGATGCGATCACCAAAATTTTTGTGTATATTTTAGTAAGAAATAAAATTTTTCCTGCCTTTAACCTCGCAGTCTTGATTTGTGTAATAGCTTGACCAGGTTTTGAATCATGCAAGACTTAAGGTGGCTCACATTTGACTTAATACTGAAGCCCAGACCTCGAAATATTTTTCGAATATGTAGTTTCTTCTCTATTTTAAGCTTTGCTTTCTACTAAATAAATATCATTTGAATTTTCTTTAAAGAATAAAAGAATTTATTCAAAACGCATTATTTGGCAACTCACACAATCGGACACTCAAAACTTTCGTTTAAATGTTTTGGTAGACAAAGAGTTTTGTTTGAAATGAAAATACATTCCAGAAATTATATTCTGCGTATGGGAGTTTTGATTTGGTAACCAAAACATACAGTTGGACCACATTTCAAGCTAATACGAGAAAATCAGAGATTTATCCCGTGAAAAACAAAAGAAACTCAAACATGGCAAACTAACAGTAGATTTAGAAGAACAGTTTGCAATAAAAGCTAACACTGGACCTGTTCGTAGAAACATTACAGCGCACGGTTACAGTGGGCGACCAACAAGAAGAAAAATTTTTTGTTAACAAGGAAAATACAACTGGTATTCGCAAAATCTATGGCAAGCAAAGATTTACCATATTAAAACATTGTTATATTTGCAAACGAGTCACAATCGAATCATTTAGGCTGAATGGTCAAATTGCTGTGTAGATAAAATCAAAACAATTTACAGTGAAATACGTTTAACGCGAAAACGGTTGAGACGAAATGTCGGATAACACGAAATAATACAACGGTCCCGACAACTACTATGTATTTTCAGGTATTTTTTTTCCTTTTAACACGAAACAAAAATCGCTTAACACGAAAAAGATTTCCCTTCGGAAAATGCGGAAGACACCAGCCGCGCAGGAGATATTTAAGAGGGCTGTGAAATGAAAGGTGGTTTCACATGCTTCGTGGAAAAGAGGCTAACTTGGCGTTGAAATACCCACGGAATAGCCATTCCTGTGATACGAGCCAATTTTGTTTACCTAAGCTACTTCACCCTCCACCCTACAAACGCCACACAAAAACATCTCATCTCTCATCAGTTGGCTTTGGAATTCGGTGACGAGTACATCACAGTGAGTGTAAAAATTAGTGAGTTTGGTTCGCGCCAAAAGAAATGGAGACGAAACTGAGCCGACACTTAATGAAAGGTTTGAGATAGTTTCTGCATTATTGGACTGTCCTACTGTATCATCGGAAGAATTCGTTGCAGTGGCTGATGATATTGTACGCACAGTTCCAATTATGGCGGACAAAAATATTTTGGAGTTTGTTCAAAGCTAAAAAAATGTCATGGATGCAGATTCCGACGGCGAAAATGAAATGAATAATGCAGCTCCTGTTCCCACGTCATCAGAAATGAGGAACATCTTGAAAAGTATGCGCAGTTATTTAGACGCGCATTCCAATAGTAAAATGAATAACAAAATGGACGACATCGAACAATTTGTTTGACAACTGGATGCTAAAAAGACAATGCAAAGAAAAATATCTGATTATTTTCCAAAATCTTAATAAATGTTTTGTTTTGCAAAAAACTTGAAAATTTTGTATCAAATTAAGTTCTTGTGGACGTTTCTGTTTCATTGATTTTTATTAAGTATATGCATGTTTACATATGTATGTAAATAAAATGTACTCTAATAAACTTAATTTTGTTGAATATATGTTTTTTCAACAAAAAAATTACATTTACATTTGCAACACGAATAAGCCCGCTTTTATCAATAAAACAGTTAAGCTAATTTACTTTTACCTTTCACATTCTCACCTTTCATCAATGAAAAATTTCTTCCGAACTCTTTCTTTCTTCACTTTGGGCAAATTTTAAAAGAACAAATTCTAAATTGTTCGACTCTTGTCGCTTCAGATACCCACCTTTCTTGTCTTTTGGATTTCTACAGTTATATATAAATCCGAAAACATAAGAAACTATGCGAATAAGTTGTGGGGTTTTTCTATTTAATCCTGAAGTTCTAACTTTGAACCCCACGAACAGTAACAGCGCATAATCGCTTAAGTGTGTGAACAGAACACTTAAGACTGAAGGAGGGTTTGAAACCCTTTATTTTTCTGTACATTTACAATCAGTTCTGATTTGGAACTTTACACAAAGCCGCCACTCGGGCTTGAACTTAAAATAATAATAATTTTAACTAAAACTAGCTTAACTAAGCTATTTAAAAGGTATAGTCTAAGCTATCAGAGATCTAACTAGTTGGCCCCTAAGTATTAATTAAATCGGCGAAGCCAAGCAAGGTCCTAAGGTACGGCCGCGCGTAGCAATAGCTAAGAGAGACGTAGCCACAAGGGCAAACGCGCGCTAGTCAGGGAATCAAACTTTCTCTTTCGAAGTCGGCGAAGTCACGACTTAAATAGCACTCTTTCTCATTTGCATTAACTGCGTTTCTGAATTTACATTCTGGCAGGAAATTGTAAGCTGAAATTAGAATAAGATAAGAAAGGTACGAAACTTAAAATAACTGTTAATAAACTTGGGATAAACCTTACAAAGTTTAGAAAAATTATTAGTAATTTTAAGCAGATCGTTATGAAAGAAAACATTCTGATTAGTTACAGCAAAACATACAGGTACTTCTCCTTCTACAGAGGAACCTTTTTTCAATTCTGAAATATAATATTCTTCAGGAACAGAATTATTACACTTAAATACTAAGACTTCATTTTTTTTAAGAATTCAGGACCTGACCACAAGGTCTCATTTTTTAAAAGATCTTCTGCATTAACCCCTCTTGTTACAAAGTCAGCTATATTCAGTTTATCCGGTATGTGTGACCAAGCTTTAGGATTGCTAAGAGCTTGAATCTCTTTCACACGATTGGAAACAAACTGTTTCCATTTATGATGAGGTCCTTTAATCCAGAACGATGTGATCTGGAAGTTTGCCTGAAAATGAAATGTAGATGTTCTCTTTTGTTTTATAATTTGTTCTAGTTCTTTCGCAAGTCTAACTGAGAGCAATTCCCCCATGAGTTCAAGTTTTGGCAGAGTCAGTTTCTTTAATGGGGCTACACGACTCTTCGAAGCAATTAAGTTCACTGAGATTTTGTCAATATATTTAACTCTTAAGTATACATCAGTTCCGTATGCCTTTCGGCTGGCATCGGAAAAGGCAAGGATTTGAAGTTGGTTGACATCACCTAGGCTGCATTCGAGGATCATCCTAGGGACTTGCAAGTTCGTAATATCAGATAACTCAAGCCTCCATCGAGTATACGTTTGAAAAAGGTCTGACGGAAATTCTGCATGCCACGAATACTTCCTAAGCCACAATTCTTGGAATAGACATTTGAGTCTAATTGTGAACGGCGTTAGAAGACCGAGTACAATTTCCCGGCTGCGGCACACAATTTGTTTTTTAATTCGAAAAACTCATTCCTTGTTCTGTAATATTATTTAAACACGAGGGTGGAGGCATAATGGTTTGCAGACGTTTCGCTACCTCTGGGATAGGAAATATCATAATATATATGGATATGTCTCTGAAATAGGAATTATTATAGAAAATAATATGGATGAATAAATCTATAATATACATTCAAGCTCTCCCAGTATAAGAATCCTGAGCATACAACCCTAAATGTTTGCTTGTGGTTATTATACAACTGTCGTAAAGTTGTCAAATCTCCGTATTCTCCGAAATTAAATACTATCGAACATGTATGCAGTGAGTTGCAGAAAGAATAGACGTTTCATTTCTTCCAAAGCTTTACCAAAAAAAAAAATCTTCGAGATTAATATGATAAAATAGAACATTCTTACACGGAAAAGATTTGCTGAATCCATGCCAGGTGCCAGCCTGCCAAGTGCATGCAAAGTGTAGCTAAAGAATATCCAACAAAATGTTGAATGTCCCATTATTTTCATGTTTTTGTTAACTATAAATTGTTTGTAGCACATTATTTGAGTTCTTTTTCAAAACATTTCGAATATTGTTTTTTAACCAAAAGCCTTTTTAATACCTTTTTTGAAAAGAAGCAGGTTTTTGAAAAGGATGAATATGTGAAAAAAAAGTAATGTCATTTCTCTAGTACTTAGTAATAGATATTTACAAATTAAATATGAAAACACAAACGTCTGAAAACAAATGTGAGCCACTGTATAAAGTACGCTACGTGCGGGGAATTATTCTGTGATAAATTTAGTTACGTAAATAAAATAAGAATAAACATACGGATAATTATGATATATTTTTGTTAGTAATCAGTTGAATTTAAAGAAAGTGAGAAATAAGCATTTCGACCAAGTACACATTTTAATCTTTTATTCATTTCTTTAATTTCTTTATTTTTAATTTAAGCACAAAGTTTGGTCCAGAATAATTTTAAGACTTAGATGTTCAAAGCATAACAGTTGTCCTCTCCAACTGCACGATATTCAGAAAGTTAAAATATATAAACATTTTTATAACTATTTTAAATTATGTTAAGAAAGAAACTGAAGAACATAAAATTACGGAATTCTAAATTGCTGAAACTTTGTTGCCAATAATGGTAATCGAAATTACAAGTCTTTTTACTGATCGGGTTTACCAATCCAAGAAACTGAAATGAACAAAAATTCAATTAAAACACTGAAAGTGCAGGTACCGTAAAATAAATTATGTTTACTCACAATAGAAGTCATATTGTTTTTATTTTTATGTATTCCTTATACATGCTTAAAGAATGTTTTGCAAACGTTTTTCTCAAAACAGCTTTTACGAGTTTTTAATGGCAGGAAAAAAATAAAAAATTACTCCTTACAGAAATTTCATGACAAAAAAGAAATGTATTATATTATACAACTATTTCAGCTATGTATTTTTCATTGTTTAAATTATTTAACTTCTTATTATTCGGAAGATAGACATGAAATGGGTTTCGTCTTTATTAATATAATTTTAAAACATTATGTTGTATTTGTTTATCAGATTATGGAAAATTATTCAAAATTTTGAAAACTTCGAAATAGACAAAATGTAAGAGAAGAAATAGACAAATGTAAAGAATTTAAGAAATGGACATCTGAAAATTTTATATTACAACATAATGCTTCGAAGAGTTTAACGAGAAAGTTTTAAATGCAATTACTTCATTTTTAAAAGTTTATGATTTTTAAAACTTTTTATTTAAAATAATTAAAAGCTTAAAACGATTTGTAATGAAAAAGTTATAATTGGTGATTAGCTTAGTAATTTGAGAATTAATCGCCGGAATTCAAGATATAGAATAAAAAAAATCATGTATTTAAAACGAGCTGTCAGTAATTTTAGTGCCAAATAGTTAAGAAGAAAAAGACTCTGTTATTATTTTGTCATATTTTAAAAAATTAACGTCATATGAAAAACTGGTATTTATTTCCTTCACTTGTAATTTTTGCAGCTGCGTATTTATTTTTGATTTTAGGTAATTGAGTCTAGAAACAAATGCCCTGATTTCTACAAAACACAGAATAACCTATTTTGAAATTTACTAATTAATTCTTTTAAAAAAACTAAAAATTACCTCTTCGAAGAGAAGTATTTTAACTTAAATTTTCTTATTTCTTGTGATAAAATAAAAACTTGGAGGAGCATGAAACTTAAACTAAAAAAATAAAAACTTAGCGCTTTTTTCTCTTTGATCCAGCTCAGCGTTTCTTATGAATAAAGCTCAAAATTACTATCTGCGCCATCTGTCGGCATTGCTCCGAAGTGGCCGTGTCTTTGCAGCTCGTACTTCAGTAATGTCTAATTTGCGCTGATAGCAGCTAATTCTCAGCATTACGATATAATTGCGTGTATTAGTCTTAAATATCATGCCTTGTACAGGTAAAAATTAAAATTAAAAAGAATTTTAGGAGGGTGCATTCTGAAAAGAAATATTTTTAGATTACAGCAAAAAACAGGTAATATTGTTTAATGTTACAATTATTTTCTTCTGCTTGTTTTTATTTTTTATTATTTTCTGTATTAAACAACGCAATAGATTTTTAGCCCTAGAAAATTTTGCTACCTTTAGAATATTTAGTGGCTTGCTTTAGTGTTGCCACTAAATATTAGAGCCCAGCATTATATTTAAAGAAATTAAATAAGGAAGAATCACGTGAATGTATGCATGTTTCTCGCACTGGGAAAAAACAACGGTATCTGGAGACATCCAATTTTGAATAACTAGTCCTCCATTCGAATATAGGCATCTAGAAGCCCAAATTTAGAATTTGGAGTTTGTTTTATTATCTGTTACATGTTTCATAAAACTTTAGCGAATCTGTGATTAACCAACTCAATGATTTCAAAGCGAGCAATGGCAACACTGTACGGGGAGAAAAAATTTTCCAGCGCGCGAGACTGTGTATCGGAAATTCCAAAGATACGCTCTTTTTAAAATTATTTTCTGATATTGCTGTTGAACTGAATTTAATGGGTTAAATGCGAAGAACATGATATTTAATAAATAAAGGTAACATACGAGACGTTAAAAAACGATCTTTTGGGCGTAATATAAAATCTGAAAGCGTTCCGATTTTTTTTTTTTTTGGCGGGGAAATAAAATGACATATTTACATTATTTTCGGTAAAGTAAATTGAAATCATAAACGAGACATTTTATATACAACATCATGTTCAGTTTTGTAATAATTTCTTGCTGATAAATTTTCTTTTAACTTTGCATTATTTCAAGCTTCTTTTTTTAAATTGAAAAAAAAATTTTTTTTACTTCCTTGTAGGAGGTACAGGAAATATTGTAATCCCGAAAAAATTCGGCTACCATATTTCAACGAAAATAGCCAATTTGGCCACTCTCGATTCTATCCGAATGATGTTTTTACATGGTTAGAAAGAATAAAGGACACTTTTTTCTAAAATAGCCAATTTGGCCACTCTCGATTCTATCCGAATGATGTTTTTACATGGTTAGAAAGAATAAAGGACACTTTTTTCTAAAATGGATTATGAAATGGATTTTAAAAGGGATTCTGAAGAGATTTTCTTTTCGTGACTAACCTCCAAAATTGGCTAATCAAGTTTTGAGGCACTTGATTAGCCTCAGAACGTTGAAATTTTGTATATGGGTCTGCTATAGTAGCATGTAGCCATGCACTGCACGCTCTATAACAAAAAAATCGACCCACCAAGAAGAATTTGTTCGATGGACACAAAAATTGGTGAACAGAAAGATTCTGTACAGAATAGAAATTTTTCAAAATTTCAGAACAATTGAATGATTTATTTCAGAGTTACATAGTTACAAAGTAACGAGACCAGTAAGGTGCTGACCCACTCTAGCCTGGATGCATGGCGTGGCACAGACTGATAAAGCTCCCGGATGGTCTCCTGCTGTATTTCATACCAAATTTACTCCAATTGTCGGGCTAGGTCATTAACATTCCCTGGGTAGATGCAGTCGCCTTCCCATCATATCCCAGACATTGTCGCTGGAAGAGAGATCTGGCAGGCTAAAGAAGTGCTTGAAAAGTTGTAAGAGAGTTCATGGCAACATGTGCCGTATGTGGTCTGGCATTATCTTGCTGAAAAATAAGGACAGGTTACTGCAAAAGGAACGGTAGCAAAAGAGGTCTCAGAATATCGTCAACGTACCAGTGCAGTTGTACGACGTGCTTCGGCCGACATTTAAATTATTACTCCTGTGAGGACTTCTAGAAAGGTTATATAGAATTACCTACAGATGCTTATCCATGTCGATTGCTTAAGTTTCCCTTCCCAATATTTAATCTGCTTAAATATAAGTACTCTAAAATTTAGATTTTTACTCCAAAGCGGCTTTGTCCTTGAAGGATTATTGTTTTCGTTTTGCGATTTTGCGTCGGAAACCTTAAATGTCGGTTCACTTTTCAAACTGTTGCCACCCAATATTGCAGCCCTGTATTATATTTAAAGAAATTAAATAATGAAGAATGTGAATAAATGTATGCACATTTCTCCTATTGTAATAAAGCAACGGTACCTAGAGCCCTCGAATTTTGAATGACGTAATCCTACTGCGAATATGGACATCTGGAAGCCCAAATTTGAAATTTGGAATTTGTTTTGTTATCGATTTCGTATTTTGTAAAACTTTAACGAATTTTTGATTAAGAAAAAACTCCAGGATTTCAAAGCGAGTTATGGCAACGTTGTAGAGAAAAAACATTTTAATCAGCAGCTCGTGAGACTGTGTATCGAAATTCTGAAGATATGCTCATTTTAAAATTATTTTGAAGAATTGGTCTTGAACTGAATTTTATGGTTTAGGTGCGAAGAACAGGATATTTAATAAATAAAGGTAACACGCAAAACGTTAAAAAAGCTCCGCTTTGGGCGTAATGTAAAATATGCAAGCTTTTCAGATTTTTTCCCCCTGCTTAAAACATACATTGCTGCAAGGAGTGGCTTTCATCTTGACACTTTGCTTTGTCTATGTTATCCTATTACCAATGAAGTTTGTAGATATCAGCTTTACTTGAAATTATTGTATCTATACTTTCAGATTGAAATATCTAGTGCTCTTATTCTTTTAGTTTTTTCTTTTGCATCTAAGTGTCACTACCAAAACCAGAAGTATTATTAGCCATTCAGCTATCTTCATGAGGCTGACTGCAGAAATTTTCTAATGAAAATTCATCAACATTACTTCCTGCTTATGCACTCTGAAGCAGTTGAATTAGCTATTTTTCTCGTACATTTGGGCAAAATTTTAAAATTAGCGTAATAAATAATAAATGCACAGGCTGTTCGCACATTTTCTAGACCATTTTCCTTTGCTATAAAAAATCGCCTACTTGGAAAATTCTTTCTTAATTGAAACTTTATTTTTAAATGTATAGTGCGTTGTTTGACAATTTTGGTTTCATGCAAAATGGCGCTTTTAAAAGCAATGGATGGAAGGTTATTTTTGTACTTTTTCCGAAGAAAATTAGTTATTAAAGTATGCTTGTATATTAGTTATTAAAAATGTTGTGAAAGCCATGATTTTTCGGTATCTAAAGAAAGGAAAGAAAATATTGTCAACAAGAAAGCGGAAAAAAAAGTCAAAGTTCGGCTTCAAGGAGAAAAATTGTTCAAAATACATATCCAAGGAAAAAACAAAATGTTTCGAATGTTGCGAAGGTAAGAACTTTAATGTTAAAAGAAATCCTCAAAGGACAGTTGAATAATCATTAAAATGCTCAATGCCAACTGTAAACAAAGTGATTAATGCTGTTTAAAAGGCGAAGAAAAGTAATGTGCATCGTCTTCCTCCACGACATATCGCCGAAAGCAGAACGCGTTGCAGAATTCTCTGTGAGAAACACATGTTTGGATAAAAATGGAAAAATGTTGTCACAATAGATGAATCTTTGGCATATTTAAATGACCGCAACAAAAAGATATTCATTTATTATCATCGAAGAGAGGAAAAAATTCTTAGAATAGGTTCAAACGATCTAAAGAAAGTTTTTCAAAGGGATTTTGTGATTTTTGCTGGATTTTAATATAACGATAAATAAAGATTGTGCAGAAAGTTGTTAAGATCAACTTCATATATATGCATATATATATATATATATATATATATATATATATATATACATATATATATATATATTAGGAACTTATTTTATACCCAAAATTAAAATCTGAAATAACTTCTCTTTACCCACAATACCATCAAACTGCATCAAGACAAAGCAAGCAGCCGCACGTGAAAACCCACTGTTAATTTCTTGGAAAAAATGGAATAAGAAACGCGTATCGTCTTAAGCCTTCACTGATATACTTACTAAATCTCCTGATATAGCTCTTCAAGAGGAATGGGACAAAATACCTCTTCCTTTACTAAAAAATACTTTATTGTCTTGGAAAAGTACGGTGTAGAAAAATAGTGAAGAGTAATGATTATCAAATGGAAAATTTAAAACTTAAACATTTTAGGTAAAATAGTATTTCTGAAAATACAACGAAAATCATCTAAAAAATCAGCGAACAGCCTCAGTATCAGATAACTAGTATAAAGGACTGAAAATAACCAGAAAGTTTTTGACATTTGATTATAAACGTTTTGTGATTTGATTATATATACGCATAGTATTTCCTTTTCGAGTAAGAAGTCACGTTTAAACAGGCTTTGGCAACAATATTACATAATATTAAAAACTTAAAATTCAAAACTTTGGCCACAATCCTACATAAAGTTAAGGCGTCGAATATAGTTCTAAAGGCTAAGATGGAGCCCGTAGAAGGCAAGAATTTGATTATCGTTTGGCGTTTAGTTTACACAGGTTGCATAGAACACTCGTGAGCCTAGTTTGAATAGTTTCTTGTCTTATCATGTATTATTTTCCGAGTTGTTAAGACCGCTGAATACTGGAAATTCGATTCGAGTTCGGATGCAAGTGAACAGGCTGGCTACATGGGCTTCTCGTGAATTTTTCCAAGTGCAAAGTGAATAAGAGCCATATTTCCTTAGAAAGCCCTTCACGAAGGCCCCTCTTTAAGAAGATAAATGTCGTGTGCTTCATATCTAGGAAACCTAATATTCGAATTGTGTCTGTAAATTTACAAATTTAATTCATTTCAAATGAAATATGTTGGTTTGATTAACTCGAAACATTTTTACTAATGGCTGGAAGATTAAAAAAATATTGAAATTCAGTTTAGAGGATTTTCAAGCAATAAGCAAAATCCAGTGTTCAAGATTTATCTGGCTGAACTTTGCACTGATTTAAATTTTCAAATTAATGAGCTTTTCTTTCTCAGAATATTCATTCGATACCAAAGTTTGGCTTGAAAAAAGTAGGCGATAAAATGACAAATGGCTAAGCTGTAAAAGGTGCAAAATTGGTGTAAACAAGGCTGTTGGTGTAACTATCGAACCTATAAGGTTTATCCTAATTTTATTAGCAGTGATTTTAAGTTTATGCATCTTTCCAATTATTTCTAGTTTCAGCTTACAATTTCCTACCAGAATGTAATTTCAGAAACGCGGTTAATGTAAATGAAGAAAGAGTAGTATTTAAGTCGATGTTTCACCGATTTCATTAGAGAGAGCCTAAGTTTCTGACTAGCGCGCGTTTGCCTTTTGGCTACGTATCTCTAAGCTATTGCTACGCTCGGCCGTACTTTAGGCCCTTGTTTGGCTTCGCCGATTTAATTACGATTTAGGGGCCAACTACTTAGAATCTTGATAGCTTCGGCTATATCTTTCAGTACGCTTTAGTTAAGCTTAGTTAAGTTTAATTTTATATTAATTTAAGTTCAAGCCCAAGTGGAGCCCAAGCCTTCTTCTTGCTGTACACTCCGAGTTAGGAGTTGATTGTATTATATTTATTCTGAGAAATAAAGAGTAGTTAACCCTTCTTATGTCTCTGTTAACACACTTAAGCGATTATTCGCGTCTTAGTGTTTGTGGGGTTCAAGGCTTCAGCACGGAATTAAATAAGTAAGACCCCAGAAACCTAAAAAACCTCCTCATTGTAAAATAAGAAAATAGATAATAATTATAAAATTTTCAGTTTTTTAAAAATGAAATTTGAATGTCTACTTAAATCGCAGGATTTAAAATTACTTTCGAAACTGATACTTTTCTAAGCGTACCTTTCTGTACCGCTGTTATTAACTGTCAGTTTTTACAGATAGCTGTTTCCTTATCACTAATTTCTTTGTCTTCATCAATGTGTTTGAAGCCATTTTCTTTCCTCGAGGTTGTTATTGTCTTGTCACAAACCCCTGATTAGTTTTAAACCAATGCCTCAATCTCGTGTTGCGGGATTCAGCCTGAACTTTTTTATTTTGATGTAAAGGAGAGATTGATAAAAAGATTAAAAAGAGATACTTTTATTATTATCTTGCTTACCCTTCTTTTAACGAGATTCCACTAAGTGAATATATGCATAATATGTGCATTCTTCATGCATTTTGCGAAGACATTATGTTCAAGAAAAGCACAAAGAATCGGGTTGACATTAATAACTTCGTAGATAATTAATTATCAGGCAAGACAGACTGAAATGCAAAAATAAAAAATAAATAAATAAATAAATAAAATATAAACAAAAACAGACAGTTAGCACCGCTATGATTCTTTTAAGTTTCGTAAGATTCTTGTAATATTGCTACCGATAAATAATTTCTTTAATCAGCTTCGATAATTTAATTACACGCACTCACGCACGCAGGCACACACACAAGGTATAACAAAATACGATTGGCGACCTCAAAATTAACTGTTTTAGATTTGGTGTTCTCTTAAATTCATCTGCTCTCCCAAGTTCGAGATCTTTCCGTGTTACGTAATGTTTTAATGCAAATACTTCCTGCCCAATCCCTAAATTGTAAACCCAAACTTTCTCAACTCGGAACTGAAATTATTGACTCCCTCCCTTCTTCCTTTGAACTGCTGCGCTCGCTTTCGCTTAAGCTCTCCTGCTGGCAAGACACTTCTCATCAATGCTGCTGTCGTTTACTTGCTTAAGGTGGCTCGACTTTAAAACCCGTGTATGTGGAAATTATTGTATTGAACTATGATTAAAATTATGTTATCTACAGAAAGATGATCGTAAAGGTGATCGGGTGTAAAAGTAAAGATTGTGATAATTCAAGCTGTGTTAAATACGTCATCATGTGTGTCGAAAGATGCTAAAAAGTACCAGATTCCTTCATCTACGCTTTTAAAACATGAATGTGTGTGTATTTAAACTTGTACTTTGAATCTTGGAAAGATAAAATTGTTATACTTAAAACGGAAGAAAAGTAATAAAAATGAAAAATATTAATAGTGAAAACTAGTAAGTGACAGATTGATTGAATTAATGAGAGGAAAAATTAAAATAACTACGTTAATAATCCAATACAAATAAATAAAATAAAATAAGCAAAATTAGATTTCCACAGTAACTGAAAAAGTGGCTGTAATGAGAGAGTGAGTTGTGTAATCAGTTTATGTTGTCAATGATTTAGGATATTTTTCGGCCTATTAGGGTTGTTTGATATTGTTAGATTTTTTTCTTGTGCGAGTTACGTTACTTGGCTCAGATAGAGTCTAACTTTCATTTGTATTTCTTGAGAGGCCGATCTCCTGAAGAAGATGTAAAAATCATTTGTATTTATTTTCATTTTTATCCGAATGTAGTTTTTCTAATAATTTATTTCTAATTTCCGAACTAAGTATGATATTTGAATTTGCTTTAAATAATTGACTTTAAACCGCTTTTTGACAATAACTGTCGAGCATTTCAAATATCTCCGTTGCTGTTTTTTATCTACTTTACAACAAAGCTTTGTCGTTTTCTTTGCTTACGTTTCGAATCCGTGATAGAAGGTTTTGGCTGGTTAAAGTAAATGCTCAGCTCCATAGGAAATCATGTCCGTAATCAGACGTCATTTAAGGAAAACAAAATTTAAAAGTTAGGTAATATGTAAATGCTATGAATTAGTCATGCTGTCAAATATTGTATTATCATGATGTCAATTATTGTAGATTCACTGCGTATCTCAGAATCTTGATAGTGATTAATAAATTCTGAAATCATCTCTTCCTGTGATCTGCAATAAATAAATTAAGATTTGTATGTGTTCCGTAATAACAGATTAGCGAATCCCTTTTTGGTCGTCATAGTTCAAAACAGCTTTCTCGATACGCAGTTTTATTTATATGATTTTTTTTAATGTTATATTATTTCGAGCATTTTTCTCGAAGTCCTGAAGCTC